>VSMD01026254.1:0-35166 GCA_008750895.1 Mirza zaza
GATCTGCATGCAGCGCTTCATTAAAATTGATGGCAAGGTCCGAACTGATATAACCTACCCTGCTGGATTTATGGATGTCATCAGCATTGACAAGACTGGAGAGAATTTCCGTCTGATTTATGACACCAAGGGTCACTTTGCTGTCCATCGTATCACACCTGAGGAGGCCAAGTACAAGTTGTGCAAAGTGAGAAAAATCTTTGTGGGCACAAAGGGAATCCCTCATCTGGTGACTCATGATGCTCGCACCATCCGCTATCCTGATCCACTCATCAAAGTGAATGACACCATTCAGATTGATTTGGAGACTGGCAAGATTACTGATTTCATCAAGTTTGACACTGGTAACCTGTGTATGGTGACTGGAGGCGCTAACCTGGGAAGAATTGGTGTGATCGCCAACAGAGAAAGACATCCCGGGTCTTTTGATGTGGTTCACGTGAAAGATGCCAATGGCAACAGCTTTGCCACTCGCCTCTCCAACATTTTCGTTATTGGCAAGGGCAACAAACCATGGATTTCTCTTCCTCGAGGAAAAGGTATCCACCTCACCATTGCTGAAGAGAGGGATAAGAGACTGGCAGCCAAACAGAGCAGTGGGTGAAATGGTCTCCATGTAACATAATAATATGTTAAAAAGTTATTTGTACTTAATTAAAGATATTACATTGTGAAAAAAAAAAAAGATGTGCTTCAGTATGAAGAAAAGTAAACTCAGAGACAGAAAATAGATTATAAAAATATTATAAACACAGAACCTAAAAAATATGCCAATAAACTGAATTAACTATTGACTAAAAAATTTATGTTATGAAATGTCCAACTAGAGCCCTGAAAAATAACAACGTAGCAGGTGTTCAAGGGTAATTAAAATATGTTACCATTCTTGTCATGGTTGGTAAAAGGATGGTAATCCTAAATACTGAATAACTATAGACTTTGTTGGAAAAATGTATAGTTGACATGATGTTAAAGTTTAAATGGAAATGAATAAAAATAAAGCCTATAGCTTCCAAACAGTAGAATGATAAAAGGGATGGAGAGATCTATATAACTTTATCCAACTCAACATAGAGCATAGACAGAGGGGAAAAAGAAGGAAAGAAAAAATGGATAGTAAACAGAAAATAAAAACAAAATGATTCACACTAAAGGTAATGGATTTAAGTCATCTATTTAAAGACAGAATTACCATTGAATAAAAACAAAAACAAAATCCAGCCACATGCTATGGCCAAGACACTTGGTTAAAACAAATCCATACAGAAGAGTTGAAAAGAATGGGGGAAAAGTGTACGATGCAAACCCTAACAAAAGACAGCTAATATTTAAAAATATCAAAACAAAATAGAATTTACAGCAAAAACAAAAAGATTAAAAAGAGGCCCTTTCATAACAAAGAAGCATGCTACTTTTTTTTAATTGATATTTTTAGCAAGGTACTTGGCCACCCACAATAAAGACTGTATTTCCTAGCCTCTTATGGAGCCAGGTGTAGTCTAAGCTTGGGCCAATAGGATGTAAGTGAAAGTATCATCTAGCAGCTATCAGAAAGCTTCCTTGAGAGACAGGTGATGGATGGATGCCTTTGGCCCCTTCTTAATTTCTTCCTCTCTCCTGCTGCCTGGAATGCAGCCATGCCAGGGACCGAGAGGATGAAGGTCACTCCCTGGAGACAGTGAAGGGCTAAGAGGAAGAGCCCAAGTCCCCGAGGGCTCCATGGAACAGAGGTGTCCAGCAGCCCCAGAAGGCATAACTGAACTTTCTAGCTTGTCTTGGTTACTCACAGCTGAACTTAATCCTAATTACATATGCTGAGCCATGTTATCTTTGTATGTGCACAAAACTGTTTTCTTAGCTGGCTTATATGGCCCTTGAGGGGGAAAATGGTACCTTAGAACTTTCTGGTATCCCACTTAATACCTAGCTTTGTAGGACTTGGTTTTCACAATGGCCCAGAGTAGGACCAAAGCCCAGTGAATATATCTTACATGTTGTCTTTGTAAAAATTGTAAAGAGTCAGTGTCTGTATTCTAAATCCCCAATGGCTGCCATAGGGCTGGATTCATCTTTGTCAATCACAGACTCCAGGTCTAAATTTAGAGTGAGTTTGCAACGTCTGGAAGCCTAATTCCTTTTGGATGCAGTTCAGTGCGTCAGAAACTCTTCCCAGTCTGCTGTTCTCCACCCTAACTCACACCTTTTCTTCTTAACACTTCTGCCTCCTGCCTGGGACCCTGGGTACCCTCAGAACTGAACATCTTAACTTACATGGAGAACCCGTCTGCAGTGTATTATTGTTGCTATCAAAAGGTGTCATTTGGGGGGAAAAACACATTTATTTCAAGATTAAAATTAATACACACATACTGGCAGTTTCATAGAATTCTCACCATTAAGCTGATTCCTTTTATACCTGGTTACTCACTCCTGTCTTGGCCTGCGTCCACACAGTGCCCTAAGAGATGACTGTTTCTGGCCCCGTTATGACAGGGGAAGGGACTAGTGCTCACGAAAGTGATGTGATTTTTCAGATGCTGGAGGGGGCGATGGAGTCTCAGACCCTAGGATGTTTGGTAAAACAGTGGAGGCAGGATTTGGGGAACTTCATCAAGGAGTTTATTCTTTGAGAGAAAGTTTATCTTTTTAAAAAGCACAGACAGAACCCAATATGCCCTAGACCAGGGGCCAGCAAACTTTTTCTATGAAAGGGCAGAGAATAAATATTGTAGATTTTGTTGGCTATATGGTCTACCAGTTCTGTCATTGTAGCATGAAAGCAGAAGTGGACCAGAAAGAATGAACACGGCTGAGTTCCAATAAAACTTTATTTGCAAAAACAGGCAGTCAGTCAGAATCAGACTACAGGCTGCAGTTTGCTTTGCCCTGGGCCACTGCTCTCCCCTATTTGAGAATCTCGAGGTCTCCTCTGTGCTGGAACAGCATCTTCTCCTTCCTATGCCCAGGCCAGAACTCTGGGTCTCTCTCCACAGCCCCCACATGGGCCTTGCAGCTGGAAGAGGCTGCTGGCAGGTGAAAGCCTGACCTGCCACAGCCCTGGGCCAAGTTTGTCCTGGTCAGCATCCTCCCTCCCTGTCCGGGATGTCTGGCTCCTGCAGGCTGCCCAAGTACCCCGTCCAGGGCTCACCCAGGATGCCCATCCTGGACAGTTCCTGTCCTCTAGGACTGAGAACTCCTTGTCTCTCCCCCCATTGAAATTGACCTGTTAGGAAGAAAGGCAACCCAACCATTTAATCACCCTAAGGGATTGATCACGCATCACACACTGATCATCCATTGGATCAGTAGTGATCACCCATGCACTGCTGATCCAGTGGAATAAAGCCATAATGTGACATCTCAGGCCTTCCAATGGCAAGCGAACCCTGTTGGTGGTGATCTAGAATGTGTATGCATAAGGCAGTTGACCTGACCTGTCTTGGGAGATGGACTTGGGGCTAGGCTGCTGTGACCTGCCTTCAGGAATAGAACAGAGGCTCCGCTCGAGCTGGAACTCATTGAATGGTCTAGCAGGTGGTGATTTGGCTCAGTGGGACTCCTGGTCAGTTTCCCATCGGGCCCCTTCCCAGACAGGACATTGACACCCTCTGTTTGTCTGGCTATAAGGCCACTAGCGAAAATGTATGTAATACTGACCATGCCCCGTAGAAACAGACTCATGGGTTCTCTAAACTTTTGCTTCCCCCCAAGAGACCCGTGTGATCAGCTATAGCAGCTCTCCTTCCCACACCCTCTACAGCCATCCCTCCTTCACATGGAACGTCTGCAGGAGTGATTTGGGCCCCTGGCACGTTATTGTGAGTGGAGCTGCAGACAGCACTAGCTCCCAGCCACGGTCCTTTGGTTCTCTGTCCCCACACACTCCTCCCCTTCCCTGGTTCCTCCACATACAGCTAACAGCCAACTAATTCTGACAAAGCTACTTCCTGTTTGATTTGGATGGTAAATTTACTGGGGAGAGGGTGGGGTGGAATAGTTATTTAGCTAGAATATCAGGAATCAGGGGTCAGTTAGGTACACAAAAAGTTTGGGGAAACCGAGCTGATTCAAATGACTCAGATGAGATTCACTTCTTCTCACTTGAGTTCTTTTCGTTTTCTAAGGCACTGAGGCCCTGGAGTGCAGAAGCAATTTCTCTTTCTATGCTGAGGTTAAATGAGTAGTCACTTTTACTTTTGCTTTCAAGGTTTTCATTCTGCTTTTTATTAAAGTTTTATTCTTTGCTGGTAGATGAAAACTTTTAATGCATGATCAGATTTTAACTTCTGTCTTCTAGGAATGGGACACTAGAGATACGATACTGGATGTATAATCACAAAACGAATTAAGTGTATCATTTTATCACTGTGTGTTAACCGCAGTGAGGCTATGATAGGAGGAAGCCTATGGGGAACGATGGAGTGTCTGTTTATATTAGACTGTGGATCTCTGACCCAGCAAATACATAGGAATCATTTTTAAAAACTTTTTTTTAAAAAATGTAATTTTAGAATGGAAAAGTTGTAAAGATAATATAGGGTTTCCATAAACTCTTCACCCAGCTTCCCCTAATGTTAACGTTTTACGTAACACAAACACTCCTATTATCAAAAGCAGGAAATGGGCATCGATGCAATACCATTACCTAAAATATAGGTCTCAGTGGAATATCACCAGTTTTCCCACTAGTGTGCTTTTTCCTGTCTGCGATCCAATACAGAATCTCACATTGCATTTAGTCACCATGTCTGCTTGGTCCACTTGGTCTGTGACAGTTTCTCGGTCTTGGGGTTTGCGTGATGTTTTCTTATGATTAGATCGAGGGTTTGTATTCTTGGCAAGAACACTGTACCAGAGATGTTATCTGTGTGTCCATATTGGAGTACATGATGTCAATATGTCTTGTTACTTGTTAACCCTGACCACTTGGTTGAGGTGGTAAGTTTCTCCACTATAAAATTACCATTTTTTCCTGTGTAAGTAATAAATATCTTGTGGGGAAATACTTTAAAACTATACAAATATCATGTTTCTCTTTATACTTTTCCGTACTGGTTTTAGCATCCATGGAGGAGTCTTGCTTATTAGTGTGGTGTTTGCCCAATGGTAATTTTCTATTTTACTCATTCCTTCTATGTTTATTACTTGGAATTCTGTAAGAAGGAACTGCCTCTTCTCTCCCAGTATTTCTTTTTTTAATTATTCACGTACAACATCATGAACTAATGAATAATTTATTCTATCTAGTAATCTATAATTATATAGTATAATACTTTCATTTTTTAATAGTGTCTCAACTTCTCTCACCCTTGGCATTGGGCACCCCTCTGGGTTGCACCCTGTGTCCACGCCATGCCGCCACCTTTTTTGAGCACCTCCTTACTTTTTGGCATCATAAGCTATCCTAGGCTTATGCTATATTTTCTCTCCCCTAGAGCTGGAATCAACCATTTCTCCAAGGAACTATGCTTCCTTTTATTAGAGAATAGTATGTAGAAACCAAAATCTGGACACCTAGATGTACTCATTGCTAATGGAATGTCATTCCTGCCAGGACCCCATGACAGACAGACAGAAAATTGACCCAATCAAACACACACACACACACCCCCATACACACACATACCCCTCTGTTAATTGCTTAATTCATTTATCTGTATCCACAGTATGTTTACTTATTTGTTCAACCTACTGTAGACATAAACTAACTTCAGAATTGAAGAATTCCCTGTGAATACTGTATTTGCATATAGTTCTTTTAGTTTTTAACCTGTAGCAGCCAGTTTCAACATTTATTAATGTTTAAAGGACATTTTTATATCCTTTTTTGGTGAATTGTCTATTTGTGACTTGCCCCCATTTTTCTATCAGGTTTTTGATGTTTTATCCCTCAGTTTTTGAGAGTTCTTTATGTCTTAGGAATATTAGCCCACTGCTAGTGGTGTATGTTGCAAATATTTTCTTGTTTCACAATTTTTTAATCTTCTCTAACTTTGCCAGTTGTCATTTGAGTTTGTTTAGGTGATTCTTTGTCATGAAGTTTTTTTTTTTAATACAGTCAAGTTGATTCGTCTTTTCTTTTATCGTTTTTAGTCAATAGTTAACTGAGTTAACCTCTGAGGTTAAAAGGAATTGATCGCATTTTGCTCTAGTACTTTTATGGTTTCACAGTTTACATTTAGATATCCAATCCATTTGGAATTTGTTCTTGCATATAGTGCAATGTATGAATCTAATTTTATCTTTTTCCAAATGGATATCCACTTGTTCCAGCACCATTTATTAATATTTAAAAGACCATATTGCTTCAGTAATTTGAAATGCTACCTCTATTATGAACTCAATTTCTATATGAGCTTAGGTCTGTTAATGGACTTTCTACTCTCTTCTACTAGTCTGTGTTTATATCCATGCATCAATACCATGTTTTCCAAATTAAAGATGCTTTATGGTATATTTTCCTGTTTAGTCGAGCTAGGCCTTCCCCATACTTTTTCTTTTTTAAGTGTTTTTCTGTCCACTCTTGCATGCTTTATTTTCCATATGAATTTTAGTATCAACCTCTCTGAACACACACATGCACAGCTTGTTGATACTGCATTAAATTTGTGAATTCTATCAAGGGGAATTGATATCTTTATAACACTGAGTCATCTTATCCAATAATAGGAGGTATCTTTCCTGTTTCTTAAAGTCTACTTTTGTGTTTTTCAACAGTGTTTTTTAAAATTTCCTCATGTAGAGTTGCATGTTCTAGCAAGAACAAGCTTACCAAAGTTTATTCTTCCTTATTGCTGCTGTAAATAGGGTTTCTTTCTATCATTATGTTCTTTAACTGGCTACTAATTGTGTATATGATAGCTGTTGGACTTTGTATGTTAATTTTATATCAGCTACCTTACTGAATTTTTTATTGTTTGAGTTAGTTTTATCATTGATTTCTAGGGTTTTCCAAGTACAGTAGCTGTTATGAGCCAAATTGTGTCTCCCCAAATGCCGTTTGTTGAAGCCTGAAGCCCCGGTGCCTCACATGTGATTGTACTTGGATATGGGGCCTTTAAAGGTGATTAAGTTAAAATGAGGCCATTAGGGTGGGCCTGAATCCAATCTGACTTGTGTCCTTATAATCAGAGGAAATACGGGCACACACAATACATCAGGGATGTGCCCACACTGAGGACAAATCATGTGAGCGAGAAGCCACCTGTGAGCCAAGGAGAACGGCCTCAGAAGAAACCCAATCTGCCAACACCTTGACCTTGGACTCCCAGCCTATAGAACGGCGAGAAAATGAATTTCTGTTGTTAAAGCCATCCAGTCTGTGCTACTCTGTTATGACAACCCTAGCAAGTAAATACACTAGCATATTCTCTGCAAATACGGATAGTTGGGGTTTTTTTTTTAAAGAAATCAAACCAACCATTCTTATGCTTCTACTTGATTTCTCTCATTTAATTGTACTGGGACACTAGTACAATGTGAAATAGTAGAGGAAATAGTCCCTTGTTTCTGATCTTAGAACACATGCATCTAGTGTTTTTCAGGGGTTATGATTATGTGATCCAGAGCTGGAGGAATAAGAGTAAGTAGAGCTAATATTTATTGAATGCTTGTAATTTACTTCTGTCTCGTCACAGAGCATTTTAGCAAGACCCCACCTTAGTTCATCCAAACGAGGGAAAAGCAGCTACATGTTCAAATTGAGTATTATATATTAATAATTCTAGTCATTTTGAAATCCAGATTGTCTTTGTACCCCATCACAAAATTGTTCCCTAGTTTTTCATCTTAGACAAATCTATAGGAGGCAGCCCACGAGGCAAACTCTCTGGGAATCCCAGACCATCTACCTTAGGAAAGTTTTCTTTCTACTTTTTTTTTTCATCTTAAAATCATGGCTTGTTGAATACCTTAGGAAAGTTTTACAGCACTGTCAATGGAAACACAATGTGAGCCACATATATAACTTCGAATTTTCTAATTGCCAGTTTAAAAATATTATAAGGGGAGAGATCTGGAAAAAGAAACATTAAAAAGGAACAGGATTAGTTTAATAATATATTTTATTTGACCCAATGCATCCATAATGTTATCATTTCAACAAATAATCAAATTTTACATTTTTTCATCATACAAAGTCTTCAAAATCTGCTGTGTATTTTATACCTACAGCAGATCTCAATTTAGACCAGCCACATTTCAAGCACTCGATAGCCCCATGTGGCTGGCTACTATATCGTATAGTACAGGTTTAGGACAGTCAGTATTCCTCTTTTTCCATGGACAAATGAAACTGTATTTGTTGAGTGACAAGACACCATAGTCCCTTTAATACACACTATCTCATTTAATCTTCATTATCTTCCTTAAATTTGGTATAATCATGCACATTTTACACAAGGAAGCTGAAGCTCAGAGACATTAAGTAACTTCCCCAACCTCACACAGCCATTTGACTCCAGAATTGATGCTAGGAATGATCTAACTACCTGGGCAAGATTAATGGAGCCTGTAGGCAGAAAGAGAAGAAGGCAGCCAGGAATCACTCCTTACAGGAAAGGAAGGAAACAACAATTATAACTGACGAGGAGCACAGTTTCCTCTGCTCAGAAGGAGGTTTCCAGAGACTTCTAGTCCCTCCCTAGCACTTGCTGTCTGCACACACATTGCATGCTTGCTTATATCCTGCTTGCATTGCTCTTTCAATAAAAATGTGCTACCTTGATAAGATCTTAACTTTCTCCAGAGCAGGAACCTAAACTTATATTTCTTCTCTCTCACATGTCTCCTACTCACTTAGTAGAGATCTCGACCACAAAAGGTCCTCATGACTAATTGATAAAACAATAGGAAGCCTCTGTTTCTGACCTGAATCTTACCCAACAGACAATCTGTAGAAACAAAAGGGTGTTTATTTCCTATTTGCCTTTCCAAAGTTTTGCTCCTGTGGCTTCAATTCCAGGCAGTCAGTCTCCATGTGGAGACAGCTTTCTTCCTCCCGAACATGACCAGGACTTCCTGGTGGGGACTGGTAATTGCTTAGCTCTTGCACCCTGCACATGCGTCTCTTCCTGGGGTTGAGCCAACGGTCAGAATGCAAATATTCAGAACCTCCCTTGTTTCACATTTTAAAATTTTATCCAGAGTCAGCTTGGTCAGTATCAAAGTTTACAGGCACCAGATTCCACAGCTTGTTGGTAAATGGACATCTGAAAGAGCCCCTCAGTCACTAGGGAACAGCGAGGCCTGAATTTGCCCCTGGCTGTGGCCACCATGGTGGCTACAGCTGTGGCCAGCACACACAGCAGGAGCTTGAGTAAATATCTGCTGGAGGGCAGATGGATGGATGGATAAATTGATGAGGGGTGGTCAAATGGGTGGGTGGATGGATGGATGGATGGATGGACAGATGGATGGATATGTAGTGATTCCTACTCAGGAAGTCTAAAGGGGGACTCTATAATCTGTCATTTTTCAGACTCTTTGGGTAACTCTGATGATCAGCTAGTGATGGACCCTTCAGCCTCATCCCCTGGCCCTGCAGCTTCTGAAACTTTAACTTGATGACTGGGAAAGGAGGGAGTCAGAATCTCCCTTCTTACCACGAGTTAACATTATTCAAAGAACCACACAGCCTGTTTACTGAGAGGGGCTTTCTGGATCCCTCCATCCAGAGATGATAGGCTGTCAACTCTCAGTCTGAGCTTTGCTTGGTTTGTGGCATTCCTTTTAAATATATGAATTAGTTACCAATATTTAAAAATCCAATGATTTTTTTTAAAAATCTGGACTTCTGAATTTTCTTGGGAATAAAGAGAGAGAGAAAAGTCCTGGTGGCATTGGATCCTTATTTTTGCAAGGCATTGACAGCTGGAACCCAGTAGCCACAACCCCTTTAGATGGGCACAGCCTCTCCAGTTTACCACAGTGCCCACCAGCCTGGCTACACCCATTCACTGTGCCTCTTGACACCTATAGGCATCGCAGTCTGCGTCCATTGCTTTGCAATCACCCCTTCACCTTACACATGAAAGAACCAAGAAACATCATATGGATGGATCCAGGCTGTTAACCAAGGGCACAGAATCCAGATTCCCCAGTGCTCAGGGATCTGGATTCCCATTCCTTCCCCTCTGCACATTGGCTATCAAAGTAGGTCATGAAGATTGAGATCTAAAACACATTTAAGGGAAATGAATTAAGAAGTTGGCCAGTTAAAGCACTGTCATCTTCATCATCATGATTATCACCTTAAAAAACTATAGAAGGCCGGGTGAGGTGGTTCACGCCTGTAATCCTAGCACTCTGGGAGGCCGAGGTGGAAGAATCGCTCCAGGTCAGGAGTTCAAAACCAGCCTGAGCAAAAGTGAGACCCCATCTCTACTCAAAATAGAAAGAAATTAATTGCCCAGCTAAAAATATGTAGAAAAAATTAGCTGGGCACGATGGCACATGTCTATAGTCCCAGCTACTCCGGAGGCTGAGGCAGAAGGATTGCTTAAGCCCAGGAGTTTGAGGTTGCTGTGAGCTAGACTGATACCAAGGCACTCTAGCCCAGACAACAGAGTGAGACTCTGTCTCAAAAAAAAAACCAAACAACAACAATAAAAAAAACTATAGAGCATCTATTATTTATGAAGCACCTTTCCAGGTAAGAACCACATTTCTAAGCAAACGCTTTCAAAGTGTATCAAGGCACACAGGAGACCCATATTGAGGGTATATTATTCTCCAATGTCCCTGAAGTCATTCCCACCAAACCCACATTCTGCTCTGTGCTCACCAGCCTCCCAGCAGGAGCAACACCAACCAGGACCAGAAGCAAAACCTGCCCCAGTGTCTTGCCCTAAAGGCCAGTGGGCCCTGACCAGAACCTTTAACCTACCTCCCCCAGGGACCCAGATTCCAAAGGGACAGTTCTCATCCACGTTGTTAAGTTTTCAGGAATGACAACAAACCTTTGACTTACAGGATGGCTCTTGGCAGGAGATGACAGGCCTTATCTCTGCCCACAGTTAAGTCGTCTCAAAGTAGACAAAACAGTGAAATGAGCAGAGGGCTGCCAGCCCACCCTGCTTGCTGACACTGCTCTCTTCAAAGCGTTTCTCCATTGGTTCCTCACTTGGTCCTCCCAACAGTCCATATATGGTAAGTATCATAAGCCCCAGTGTCCCCCAGTGTCCAGAGAAGAACACTGAGGCCCAGAAAGGTTATGTGGCCAGCCTTGATCACACAGCTCAGCCGCTGTGGACTCTGGCAGGGAGTCTGGGTCAGCGGCAGGCTATCTGCCTGGTGGCCTGTCTGCTCTGGGGGAATTCCAAATGAGAGCCATATACATCAGGAAAATGCTGAGCAGGGCAGCAGCCCAAGATTTTGCCCAGTTGGTTCATGAAGTGCCCCCTGCCTGGGACATGGTGAGCATCCACACAAGTATACACATCTCAGAAATGGACAGCTGACAAGACTAGCCCAGACACAAGCCAGCACATGGCACTGTCTTGAGCATGATTTTGAATTTCAAGTAGTTATTGCTCTCTGGCCCCAAAGAAATCAACATCATCAATCAGATGAAGTCTGAGGATGAATCTAAGACAGCTCAGTCAAAGGCTGGTCTAGCAGTGTATGCACGGCTGTCTCCTCTCTCTTTTTCCATCTAAAGGCTCCTGATAATAGTGTTTGTCAAAGTTTAAGTAAACAAGAAGGGGTCTATGCCAAGTGCAGGTGAATGACCTGGGACCTGGCCTTGAAACTATCTGAAGGCTTGCTCCAGTTCTGCTTTGAAACCACCAGTGAGACCTTGGGAAAGGTCTCTGGGCTTCAGTTTCCGCAGCAATGAAATCATAAACTGGAATTGATAACACCTGAATTTCCTTCCAGCTCAGATATTTTGTGGTCCTGAGACCTGATAAGTAGTTGTACTATAACCCAGCACACTGGAGTGCACCCAGACACAGCAACACACCCTGGAGCCGAGGTGTGAAATGAGTCATGAGTTTGCCCACTGCCTTGCTGCTGCCTGGGGTACGTCCCCTCCGTTCCTGGTACTGTCACCCCCTAACTCAAATACAAACACTGTCATAGGGAAAAGCTTACCCCATAGACTCCATAGGATTCCCTAAGGGTTCCAAGAAGTAGGAAATAAAGAGGCCTTCCTCATACTAAACAAATTCCAGAGTTGAGGAAACTCCTTGGTTAATGCTATTAAAACAAATTCCCTCCATGCTCACTCTTCCTGGTTGCTACTTGTCTTGTTGGTCTGGTCTTTGCTTAGGTCAACAGCTGGTAGAGCTCGGGGCCCATCTCCTTGGCTTCTCGGGGCCCAGGTTGCCAACCTAGACTTGTCCTCTCAGCTCGCTCTTCCTGGCGCTGAGGTCAGGCTGCAGCTCCCATTCGATCCTTGACCGGTGTGGTCCACCCAGATGCCCAAAGCTACAGGACCGCTTGCCAACCTTTTCTCCACCTGAACTTGTTTTGCAAAAATCAGCTCTTTTATTTTTAAAAGGCACCAAAAGCCTTTGTAATCATGACCCCACCCAGCCACACTCCAGCAGAGACTCTATCAGTTTCTGGAGGTGACAGTACTCCAGGGGAGATGGAATACCAACGTGAAGCCTCGGGGGACTCTGAGAGAAGCTCACCAAGAAGTGGCAATGGCCTGCGCTCTGTTTGAGGGGAACTGAAGCAGCCTGGGCCTTCGCTCCTTCCAACCTTTTCTTTCTTTGTTTAAATGCCTTTTGCCCTCTGCCACTTTCCCTGGCTCATTTTGTCTGCCTAGACAGTCTCTGAGTTCCAAATCAAACTGAACTAAGAGAAAAGATTGACATCCTCCTTATTGCTCTTGTGGCTGAGCCAGAGGCCACTGCTGGTTGCCCTGGGAACAGCCAATGAGGCAGGAAGAGAGCCCAGATGAAGTTTCTGGTCCTCGGGGTCCCTCATTTGCATCTGCTGTTGCCGGTCATGGGGAGGTAGCTGCGAAGGCCTAACGTGTGCTGAACCAAGGATCTCGCAGTATCAGTAAGGAAACCAAAACGTCACGTGTGCACGTGCCCTGAGGCACTACTGTAGCCCCCAGTCCAACTTCAAAGGAAGATTAATTGAAACAGTAATTAATGAATCGATCAAGAGTCTATCTGAATGAAAACACAGAAGCAGGAAGGAACTAGGTATGTTCACTCACCCCCATTTCTTGAGATGTGGCTTTCCATTCCTATCCCACCGCCAGCCTCCAAACTATTGCCTCAGTTGAACTGCAAAACAGCCAAATCCCAAAGCCTCATCTCATTCTTCTTTTTCCTTGAATTCTGTGCAAGACTGAACACTCTTGGTCACCATGATACTAGCTAAAATTTATCCTATACTTACTACGCCAGACAGCCTTCTAAGGTCTTTGCACTTTTTATTTCCATTCATCATGACAACAACCCTATGAGAAAGGCCCTATGATCAGGCCTAATTTACAGAAGAGGAAATGGAGGCACAGATAGGCTGGGTAACTTGCCCAAGGGCGCACAGCATGTGGTGGAACCAAGACTTTTGCTTGGGCCTTCCATCTCCAGAGCGCATGTTCTCCTTGAGCAGGTCCTAGAAAGAAGGACAGGTGTTTGGGTCTTTGCTGCAGACTTAGAAAGGCAAGTTGATGGAGGTGGGAGTTGGGGGTGGGCAGATTGTGTTTCACGTGTGCAAGGCTGACTCTTTTTAAGAGGTTCTTGGTGGGTCTTGGCTCATTTCATGGTGGGATGAAATGACACCACTCTCGTGGGCATGTCCTCCCTTCCAGGAAAAAAAAAGTGTTCTTCCTGGAGCCCTGGACACCCTTTCCCTGTCTGTGGAATTCTCTGAGACTCCTTGGGCTTTCGTTTCTCTAGCGTGGAGTTTGTGCTCTAGAAGCCACCATGGGCAGTGTCATCCCCTCTCCCTGGCACACCTGACACCTGACCCAGGACGTCACCATCCGCTGCCTAGAACAGGTGTCCATAGCCCCACCGTGTCACCAGGCTGCTGTAGAGACAACCCCTGGGTAGGAGTTGGGGAGGCGAAGATCTCCTGCAAAGGACCTGAAAATCAGTGTGTAGACCTCCTTCTACTCTTGAATGTACGGACCTTGAGCCATATTGTCTACAAATTGAATAAATGCTATATTTCACACATATATTTTATTTTTTAGGTTTTTAAATTTTTTAATTGTGGTAAAACACACAAAACATAAATGTATCATCTTAACCACTTTTAATTTCACAGTTCAATGGTATTAAGTACATTTGTATTGTCCCTCCCCACACCTTTCCACTTGCACTGCTTGCTAGCCAAGAATGCACGCCCCCGCTCCAAGCTCCTCTTTCTCTCTCTCTCCCTCTCTACCTCTCTAAAAAATAATTTCTACGACACCGAGTGACTACATTACCCAACCTGACAGTGATGTCGCTGTCTGATTGTTTCTCTTGGATACTTTTTATAAATTCTTTTCCTTCCTTCCTTCCTTCCTTCCTTCCTTCCTTCCTTCCTTCCTTCCTTCCTTCCTTCCTTCCTTCCTTCTTTCCTTCTCTCCCTCTTCCTCTTACAATTCTGCAAAATCCTTAAGGAAAGAGAGGATATTCTCTTTTCTTTCTCACTGTCCTCTCCAAGTAGTAAGTATTCAATAATTCAATTCATTGAACTGAACAGAATCAGAGGATCAAGTTCCCACACACCGGAACAAATCCAGGTAGGCCTGGATAAATTCTTTAAACCATACTGTTTCCCAAGAACAAAAGAGCAATTTTTTTCATGACCAATATATAATCCTCCTGTAATGAAGCACACCGACCTTAAAGACTGTGACCTTCTCTGGCCCCGATGCCAAGGCTGTTCTTTTGCACAAACTGTAAGTATCTAATCCTTTTATTTTCTTTTGCGGATTCCATTACCCAATTTGTCTGACCAGTGTTCATAATCAAGGAATTAGTTGACTAATTGCAAATTGTGCTAATAATGGCAAAGCATGTACAAAGTCCTTGTCCTGGTAGTGTCTGCAGGAAGCAGGATTGCTTCCCTGGTGTTCCATGTGAAAAAGTCTTCTGAGTGGAACATTACAGGGTTGCAAATGTTAGTTTCAAGAGGAAAGCAATGGGAGGGGACTGTAAGGGGTGTTCGACATACCCTCTGGTTTGACACAGTGTGTTATTACAACAATCCCCCTGTCCTCTGGTCACCTTGCGGTGTTTGAAATACAATCCTGCCTTGTAAATGCCTGACCCAACAGAATCGTCCATCAACGCAGTAGTTAGGCCTGCAACCCCCGAGGCCAGAGCAAGCCTGTTTGGTCTGCTTTGGTGAAGGTGGTTGGTGGGAAAAGGGTTATTCCTCTCATTGCCTGAAAAACTTCAGACTTAAGGGCCCAGCTCAAAGCCAAGTCTCTGTGTTCACTGAAATGACTGTTTTGTAAATAAAAAAAAATCAGCTTGAATCTGTTCCCCCAACTACATGATTGGCTCTCAAAGTGATCGGATGTTCAATACCTCAGCGCCTCTCACATGTAGCTTTCACTCTTTGGGGGGGACTTTTTGATTAAACAGAAATCTATCCATTCTGAAATTGTGCCTACCCCCCACCCCCGGCTCTCAGGCAACACTGGTGGGTCATTCCAAGCCATTTTCCGGAGTTACAAGGTCATGAGAACCCCATGAGGAGTTCGTATGGTGTTGCCATCTATTGACAACACTTCCACCCTCCGCCTTGTGAGCAGAATTGCTGAGAATGTTCCCCTATGTCTGCCCTAGAGAAGGACTCCCTTTCCCATGCTTGGGAGCTGGGCAGTGGGCAGTTGGAGTGCCAGGGCTTCTATTCATGAATTCATAACACTGACTACATTGTTCACAGTTAGGCTGGACGTAAGCATAAAATTATTGTACAGCGGTTGCCAAGTGCTGCATTGCCAGAGAAAATCTATTCCAAATACCTTGATGTCAAGTGGCCCAAGTGGTACCTCACTAGGATTGTACCTTCCAAGCTCTAGAAAGGGACAGAAACTTTACAGACAGCTTATTGAATGAATACAGGCTTCTTTTACCATCCTCAGTCTAGAGGAGAGAACATGAGCTTGGATATTCAAGAGTCAAGAGACTCAAGTCTGCCCCAGGAAATGTACTCCCAGCTCCCACTCAGCGAGAGACGCTGACCATGAGGTCACCTGGAAGCCCATCAGAGGCTACTCTCACGTCTCCAAGCCTTATACAGCCATAGAGTTCTTTTTTTTTTTTTTTTTTTTTTTTTTTTGACACAGAGTCTCGCTTTGTTGCCCAGGCTAGAGTGAGTGCCGTGGCTCCAGCCTAGCTCACAGCAACCTCACACTCCTGGGCTCAAGCAATCCTTCTGCCTCAGCCTCCCAAGTAGCTGGGACTACAGGCATGCACCACCATGCCCGGCTAATTTTTTCTATATATGTTAGTTGGCTGATTAATTTCTTTCTATTTATAGTACAGACGGGGTCTCGCTCTTGCTCAGGCTGGTTTCGAACTCCTGACCTTGAGCAATCTGCCCGCCTTGGCCTCCCAGAGTGCTAGGCTTACAGGCAAGCCATAGAGTTCTTTCATGAACCCACAGTCTTAGCCTTGCCCTTGTAGTGTGATGGTCAATTTGATGTGTCAAGTTCGCTGGGCCACGTGCCCAGATATCTTGCCAAACATTATTCTGGATGTTTTGGTGAAAGTGTTTTTTGGATGAGATTAACATTTAAGTTGATGGACTTTGTGTGAAACAGATGATCTTCCCTAATGTGCATGGGCCTCATCCAAACAGTTGAAGGCCTTGGTAGAAAAAAAAGTTGACTTCCCCTGAGCAAGAAGGAATTCCACCAGCAGACTGCCTTTGGACTCGAACTGCAACACTGTCCTGAGCCTCCAGCCTGCCCACCTACCCCATCTGACTTTGGACTCACCAAACCTCATCATTGGTGTAAGCCAATTCTTCAAAATAAATCTGTGTGTGTGTGTCTGCATACATAAATACAGAGTTACAGAGCTCTGACTAATACATAGTTAACTCCTGTTTTCACAGAGGGCTCCCAGAGTTTTGTCATGGTGGTTTTCCTAAAAAGTCAACTGAACTCATTAGCCCCTAAAGACTCATGCTTTGCTCAGAGGTCTCTAGTTCATGATTTTCATTCAAAAGCACTGCTCTAGTCCTATGCAAAGTTTCACTCACCACAAATCCTAGTATTCCATGTATGTTTTCTGTTAGTCTTCAAGCCTATGATGGTTAAAAAAAAAAATAGTATCTCCTTCATTCTTCAATCTCAGATCAAGTCTTGACTAGTTGTAGAAAACCCAAGAGGGGATATGTGTTCTACAAATCTCCTCTTGGGTCTTCCAGCCATTGGGTTCCCAGCCACTCCATGTTCCACCCACTCCACCCACCCCACCCCCAGGAGGTAGGTGGTGTCATTCTGATTCCAGGTCAGGAGACCCAGCTGACATATTCAAGGGCATGGCATTGATCGCTGGGATGGCATAAGCATGGGGACACAGGCTTTGGTTTCTGGACTTGGGCTTCAAACAGTGCCATCCCCAGTAAGTCTAATGTCAGCATATATACAGCTTACTACCCACCCTCTCCTATGTATCCAATTTCTTTACCTCTAAAATGGGTTCAATCACATTAGCTGTGTCTGCTCAATATAGTCTGAAGTGCTATAGTCTTCAGCCCCTATAGAAACAACAAAAGCTCATTTTCATTGTGTGCTTATCACATGGCAGAAAATGTGTCCCAAAGTGTGTATGCACCACCTCATTTAGTCTTCACAAGAATCCTAGCAGGTGGGCACTCTTATCAGCCCCGTAAGTCAGTTGGTTCACAAATGATGGGGCTGGCATTGTCCTGAGGACCTCCCTGACTTGGAAGTCACCTTGGACAGTGCTACAGGGAAAGAGTGAATCACGATGCCAGTGACTTGGACAAATACCCAAACTGTCATAGTTTTCTAGCCTACACCTGTCTTCATCCAGTCTTGACACCTAACAAGTATGTTAGGTATAGGTGCACCCTGGAAAGGAATCGGTCTTTCTGACCCATTCCTTAAGGCAGACGAGAGAGGGAAGAAGGAAGGGAAAGGGATTTGACTTTGCGGAGGCTGGCTGTGGGGGACTTTGGTCTCACCACCTGCACTGGCCGATCAGCTGATGGTATTTGAATAAAGTCACTCTCCTCTTGCCCCTCCCCATTCTTTTATTTAAAACGTTTAAATGTGTTGGCCTCCCTTCATTCCTCCCAATTCCTAATTCAGTCTAAATGAAGATTCGGATTCTGTTAGGAAAGAGAACACATTGCCTTGGTTAAGAGCCAAGTTCTCAACGAGAGACTCCAAGTGTTCAGTCTGTTCACGTTTCGTGAAGATCCTGGGGCCGAGCGCAGCTTCAGCTGCAGAACACAATAGGCTCACGCCACATCCCAGCGGCAGTGTCAATATCAGCTCCCCAGCAGAGTGACCTTGGATGGCTCTGCCCAAGATAACAAGGGCCAGAACACCAGCCAGGAAGGGACGTGAACAAAGCCAGCACAGGGCCAAGGCTGCCCGGGAAGAGGGGTCCTACCACCTGCCCCTCGACAACCCTTCTCGCTCCCCCCGCCCCTCCCCTGCCACCTCCACACAGCTCAGGGGCCCCACAAGGAGGACGGGGATGAGCAGCTGGCTGTTTGGAGAGCGCACTCAGACTTCCCAGAAAGGGGAAAAGTCCCTGAAGTTTCCAGCGTGGGAGAGGAGAGAGAGGCTTGGCGGGGGAGGAAAGCAGGTGGGAGGCAGCAGTGTCATCAAAAAGCTCAGAGAGGCCTGGCCCGGTGGCTCACGCCTGTAATCCTAGCTCTCTGGGAGGCCGAGGTGGGCGGATCGTTTGAGCTCAGGAGTTCGAGACCAGCCTGAGCAAGAGCGAGACCCCATCTCTACTATAAATAGAAAGAAATTAATTGGCCAACTAATATATATAGAAAAAATTATCTGGGCATGGTGGCACATGCCTGTAGTCCCAGCTACTCGGGAGGCTGAGGCAGCAGGATTGCTTGAGCCCAGGAGTTTGAGGTTGCTGTGAGCTAGGCTGACGCCACGGCACTCACTCTAGCCTGGGCAACAGAGTGAGACTCTGTCTCCAAAAAAAAAAAAAAAAAAAGCTCAGAGAGAAAGACAGAGAGCGTCACACAGTGACCAGGAGGAACTTGGGGCTCATCAGGAAAACCCCTTTCCTCTGAGGGCATGGACCAGCCTATGTCAGAGTGAGAAGGGACTCAGGACAGTGGTGCAGAATTCCTTCATCACAGACCGAGACTCTCGTTAAAAACCGGGACGCTCTCCTGAGAAAAACACACATGAGCTCACGCCCGTGTGCATCACACATACAAGTTCAAGTACGATTTCAGGGGTTCACAGACTTCTCAAAGCTCGTCTCTGGGACTCCCGAGACCTGCAGATCCTTGGCCTGAGAACTCTGCTTCTCATCTAGCCGTTCCCAACAGAGGGCGATTTGCCGCCCTCCCCCCCACCACCCAAGAGGCATTCGGCGATGTCTGGGGACATTTCTGGTTGTCCCAACAGGGAAGGGAGGGGTGCTACAGGCATCTAGTGGGTTGAGGCCAGGGGTGCCCCTAATCACCCTATCACACACACAACGGGCCCCTGTAGCACAGTGTTATGGGACCAAAATGTCAATAGTGCTGACGCTGAGAAACCTTCTTGTCCAATACATAATTTTATCACAGAAAAGCTCAATGTCTGCCTAAGATCACACGTGTGATCTTACACATGTGTTATTAGCAAGGCCAGCACTCCCACTCTTGATACTAAATAATGATAGCTTATTTATTGACCACTTATTGTGTGCCAGATGCTATTCCAAGTACTTTACATGAAAGGAATCACTTCATTCTCACAACTGTGCTCGGAGAAGGGTACAGTTATCTCCATTTCACAGACAAGGGAACTGAGGCAAAGAAGGGCAAAGTCTGCCGCCCGAGGTCACAGTGGTGGGGCTGGGCTATGAACCCGGAGGTCTGGCTCTGGGGTCTGTCTCAGCCATCAGCCCTCGCAGCTCACTGCCAGCATCCTAAGCACAGGCCATGTTCTAACAGGTTCGGCAAACAGCAGCGATCTCCTGGGTTAGTCCTAGAAACCCTTTTTTTCTCATCCAGACCCCAGTTTAGTTTCTTATTCTTTTAGGCTCGGTGGTTTTCATTTTTCTTCTGAGGGTCTATTTCTCCCATTTGTAACTGAATCTCACATTTCTATAGTTATTTGTGATTTCTTTTTTTAAGATGGAGTCTCGCTCTGTTGCCCTGGGTTGATTATAGTGGCATCATCATAGTTCACTGCAACCTCAAACTCCCGGGCTCAAGCCATCCTCCTGCCTCAGCCTCCCGAGTAGCTGGGACTACAGGCATGTGCCACCATGCCCAGCTAATTTTTCTACTTTTTGTAGAGATGGGGCCTTGCTCTTGCTCAGGCTGGTCTTGAACTCCTGAGCTCAAGTGATCATCCTGCCTCCGCCTCCCAGAGTGCTAGGATTACAGGTAAGAATCACCATGTCCAGTCGTTATTTGTGATTTTCCATTATTTATGTGTTTATTTATTTATTTTGAGACAAGATCTTGCTATGTCACCCAGACTAGAGTGCAGTGGCATGATCATAGTTTACTGCACCCTCGAACTCCTAGGCTCTGGGATCCTCCTGCCTCAGCCTCCCAAGTAGCAGGGACTACAGGTACACGCCACCACACTTGGCTAATTTTTTAACATTTTTGTAAAGACAGAATTTCACTATGTTGCCCAAGCTGGTCTGGAACTCCTGGCCTCAAACAATGCTCTCACCTCAGCCCCCTAAAGTGCTAGGATTTCAGGCATGGGCCACCGCACCCAGCCTGCGACTTCCAAAACATATAAACCTAAACTCTTTCATCTGATCTTTAAAACAACCCCATGAAGCAAGCAGGACATTTTGCAGACGTGGAAAGGAAGAACAAGGTCATGGGCAGAGCCAGCACCGACAGTCTCAGAGGACTGCACGTTCCAAAGCTTTTGTCTCCTTCCTCTGACCCCTGCCGATAGCTCAGCGTCTCTTGCTCAGACCTGGAGTGAGCTGGGAAGCCCAGATCCTCATCCTGGGAGCAGAAGGGCCCCCTTAGCCTTTGTGACACTGGAGTCCTTATTCACATGCCACGTGTATTAAACATTGTATTAACCTTCAACAGGAGCATACATTTGAGTTAACAATGCATGACTTTAAGGAAAATGTATTCCTTTAAACTCTGCTAATAGGATGAAGCAATCTGAAACTCCCAAGCGTCATCTCAGCAATAGCATTTCTTCATCTGTCTCCCTTCCAGGTCCTTGCTACATTTTCTTGCTAAAGAATCAGGTCATGTTGGTGGCAGCATTGCTGCTCTATTTTGAGTTTTCAAAAACAGGCTGCCTGCTAGCTGGTGCCCCCACCCCACCCAGAAACCACACTCTTCTGCGTATGCTTGACGTACTCTCAGACTCCGCCTTCAACTGGTCCAATCTTGTCTTGGAAATTTCTTCCACAAGAAATGGTTGCCAGTATCTGGATGAGACCCAGTTGTTTTAAGCAACATTTCAAAACAAGATCCCAGAACAGAAAAAGAAATTCCAGTTTTCCTTGTCTCTTTCCCAGAGTGTTATAGGCCTTGCCTCTCAAGTCTGTGCGGCAAACAGAATTTGCCTCTAGGAAGAGACAAAAGTGAGCAAACGCTCAGTTTTCCTTAATTTAATTATGAATGTATGTGAGCCTCATCCAAGCATATATACAAAGCATCTATGATGTATTATTTTATATTTACCGCATGCAACATGTTCTGAAATGGAATTAAAGCAGATGACGGGGGTATTTGTAGAGATCACTAATTCTGGTTGGTTTAATTCAGTAGCTGTGTCTTTACCGTCTGCTGACTACTCTGAGCCAAGCCCAGTGTTCTTCCCATGAGACATTTCAGATCTCTTTGGAGAAGTAAGATGTTCTCACATGAATAGTTGGATATTCACAGATAGGCACCTAGGCACCTCCCGCCCCTGAATGCGTCAGCTTGTATTGGTCAGGACTCTTTCCGATGTGAGAGACAAAAAGTCCACTGTAGCTGAAAGAAAGAAGGAGGCAGGAAAGCACAGGGACAGTGCCTGTCTTGGCGACAGCCAGGACCAGGGGCTCTGATGCTGGGCAGGGCAGAGGAGCCTCCCTCTCTGATTCCGGATTCTGTTTCCCAGCGCTAACCCCCAGGTTGGCCTCATCCTCCCTGCTGTGCAAGCCATCCTCTAAATGGCACGAGAAACAGGACAAGGGCAAGACACAGCTGTCAACAACCATGATATGAACTGAATGTTTGTGTCCCCCCCAAATTCATATGTTGAAATCCTAACCCCCAGGATGGTGGTATCGGGGTGGGGCCTCTGGGAGGTGATCAGGTCATGAGGATGGAGCCCCCATGAATGGGGTCAGTGCCCTCATAGACAAGGCCCAAGAGGGACCTCGTTGGCCCTTCCACCATGTGAGGACACAGCAAAAAAATCACCATCTTAGTCTGTTTTCTGTTGCTTGTAACAGATTACCTGAAACTGGGCAATTTATAAAGAAAACAAATTCATTTTGTACATTTATGGAGGATTAGAAGTTCAAGGTCAAGGGACCACATCTGGAAAGAGCCTTCTTGCTGGAGGGAACCCTATGAAAAGTCCTTCACGTGGAGGGGGCCAAGTGTGCTACCAAGCTAGCTCGGGTCTCCCTTCCTCTTCTTATAAAGCCAGCTGTTCTCCTCCCATGATTCTATGACTCCATAGATAGATCACCACCCACCTCTTAAAAGCCCCACCTCTCAATACTGCCCTGTTAGAGGTTAAGTTTCAACATGAGTTTTGGAGGGGACATTCAAACCATAATGATCAGTGAACCAGGAAGCAGGCCCTCCACAGACACCAAATCTGCTGGCACCTTGATCTTGGACTCCTGGCCTCCAGTACTACAGGAAGTAAGTTTCTGTTGCCTTTAAGCCAGGCAGTCTAAGGCATTTTGTCATAGCAGCCCGAACAGACTTAGACAGCTCATGTCACTCCTGCTCAGCAACCTCCAGAGGAAGGAAAGGGCCTTTCTCAGTGCTTCAGCATGACAAAATCTCAAGGAAGAATGGCTGTTGACCAGACTTCAGTCATGGATGCCACAGACCAGTCATCGTGGATGGTGGATGGGGGTGGGGCTGCTGGGATAGGCCAAGCCAGGGTCACTGCCCATCCCGGGGACCTGAAGTGGAGTGATGATGCAATGACAGCCCCAGCAGGGTCACAAGTTTGGGGTTAAGGAGGTGCACGTCCCCAGAGGAAGGAGGGTGAGTGGTATTGTTGCCAGAAGAAGGAGAAAGGGCCATTGAGCAGCCCCAAAACAACAGATGTCCACTATAATTATGTTCTAAGAGTCCATCTGAAAATGGTTGTTTAGAACTCAGATTACGTCTCCCAATAAAAACAATTTTGTAACAACCCCTTGTATCTGTGCGGCGTTTTATTATCCATTATGTCATTTGACCCCTCAATTGCCCTGCCAGGTAGGAAGGACAGGTGGCTCCCTTCTGCTGCAGCAAGCCAGCCCCTAGAGGTGCCTTGTCCGGACAGGACCTCCGTGCCAGCTCCGCGAGCCCTCGGGTCCTGGGCAGGGCAGCTTCGGTGGAAGGACGTCCGTGACGAGGGCAGGGTGTCATGGAAATCTGGCTGTCCTTGCCGGCCTGAATGTTTCCTCTCCCTCCTGACTTTGTCCCTGGCCGCTCAGAGGCCGCCTGACATGGATGGAGCCCCAAGGCTGCGTCCAGGGTTGAGTAAGATGCTGCCTGGAACAGAGGGTGGAGGGGTGAGGGTTGAGGGTGAGGCTGCAGGGTGGAAGGAGAAGGGGGAGGAGGAGTGAACAACACTGTGGATGGCTGCAACTATGGAAATGGAGGCAGTGTGGGGGGACTTTAAAGGCAGAAATGTTTTGTTTTAATTTATTCACTGTATGATGTTGCAATAAAACGCCCCTCCTATATAATAAATCCCAGCGTCGCCAGTTAAAATGTCCAGGACAAGACACTCAGCCCCTCTGAGGGAGTAGGGAGGGTGTTGCAGGGTCACAGGGAAGGGGCAGAGGCAAGGAAGATTTGGAAGCAGGACATTGGATTGAGAGGTGACTCAAGGACATACACGACTGTGACCAAAGGAGGATTGCTTTTGGAGGGAAATGTATCAACAGTATTGTTTTCTCTAGGTGTTGTCTGTCTCATGATTCTTTCTGTCTTTATTCTTTTCTATATTTTCCAATATTTCTATAATTAGCATTTATTAAAATACTTTGTAATACAAAATAAGACTATAGCTCTTTGTTGATTATCTGTTTTAAATGAGATCTGTGCTGCCTACAGGAACAATTTCAGCTCTGCACTCTGACGTTCAAGACCCTTCATAATGGGGCACATTCCCTGCCTATGCCCTCTCCACTCTTCAGGACAGCCTGTGCCCCACCCCTGCCCTACCTTGCTCACCTTCTTCTCCACCTGTTCAAATCCTGGCAGTGTAGGCAGCCTCCCCTCCGCAGTCCCCCCAAGCATTTCGTATTCCAGGTGGACCAGAAATGAGCCCCTGGGCTTGACTGGCTGTGTGGCCTCTGCAGGTGCTCTTTGAACTTCAAGTGCAAAGAAAAGCTCACTGTCCCAGTGTCCACTGTCCTTCCCATGATTCCTGCACATCCCTGGGGCTTATGTGTCCTTGAGTCACGTTTCCATGAACCTGCACGCTCTCTCCTTCTCACTGATGTGCTGTAGCTCACCTCGTCCCACTCCCGTCCCCAGCCGACTGCTGACCAAGGCTCAGAATTCAGGTCAGCTCAATTCAATGGCCACAATTCCAACATTTGGAAACCACTTCTGACCCTGAGGGCAATAAGAAAGATACAACCAATGCATTCGTCCATTAATTTGGCCATCCTTACATTTATTCATGTTTTGTTTAGTTATTCATTCTGTTAATAATTTAAGCAACAAATACTTGGGGATCTATCTATAATATAAGCGCATGCCTAGGTGCTGGGACTATGAGGATGTACACATGTCTGCTGCCTTCATGAGACACACACACACACACACACACACACACACACGCACACACACACGCATGCATTTCTAGAACACAGCATGGAGTTCGGTCCATACATAGCAAGCTAGACTGACAGGAGGGGAGGGAACTGTTCTTTCTCTCAATACTTCTGACACCAAATGTGTGGGAGTTTTTTCCCACCTCGGCCAATTCTCCGAGACTCCAGACATCAACTGGGTGTCCTACGATTCAATTTCATTCTGACACAAACTACTTGAGTTAGCACAGACACCCCCAGGTTAAAGGCTCAGTCCCATAAACTGCCCCTATTCCAGATGACATCCAAAAGTCTCAGGTTGCCACCATGCTTCTGACTGACTGGCTGTAAATCAGGTTAGATGACTCGCTAGAACAGCTCACGGAACTCAGGAAAACACTGTGTTACATTTACCGGTTTATTGTAAAGGACACAACTCAGGAACGGCCGGATGGAAGCACTGCACGGGGCAAGGCATGGGGGAGGCTGCGGGATTCCACGCTCTCTGCAGGGCACCACCCTCCCCGCACCTCGGTGTCCTCATCGCCTGGAAGCTCTCTGAACCCCGGCACTTAGCGGGTTTATAGAAGTTTCATTCTGTAGGCATGACTGATGAAATCACTGGCCATTGGTGATTAAGTCAATCTCCAATCCCTCTCCCCGAAGGTGGGGAGTGGGGCTACAAGTTCAAACCCTCTAATCATGCCTTGGTCTTCCTGGCAACCAGCCCACCCTAGAGCTATCCGGCTTCACTAGCACAAAAGACTTTCCTATCACCCAGGAAATTCCAAGGGATTTAGGAGCTGTGTGCCAGGAACAGGGGTAGGGAGAGACCAAATATTTATTTTTCATATTAAAGGGGATTTTTTTTATAGCTTAACTCCAAACATAGTAAAAAAACAGTCATTGGACTAAAAGCTTGTCTCTTAGCAGTGGAAAGTCCTGTATGGACGTTTGTAAAGACACAAAAATAAAGAAAAGTAGATCAGCATGGCCAGAGCTCAGCCTCCATGTCAGGGTGATGGGAAAAATAAAGGCTGGAGGGGTGGGCAGGGCCCAGGTCGAGAAGGATGTTTAACACTAGGCAATGGAGTTGAACTTTATCCTGAGAACAGTGGGGTCCATTACAAGGTTGGCATGATCAGATCTATGTCTTAGAATCATGCTCTGCCTACAGTAGAAAGAATGGATGGGGGGAAAGGACTAGAAGATATGTAGAGGTGGTACACAAAGCAAAATAGGATTGGATTATAAGCCAACGCGTAAAAGAATATCCATGAGTCCATGCTGATCTAAATAAATGATTGCACTGGTTAAAAAATGAGGGATAAGAAAGCTCTTACTCGAGAGGGGAGGGGGGCATGGGCAATATAAGTAACCTTAACAGTTGTACCCCCATAACACGCTAAAATAAAAAAAAATTTTTTTTAAATGAGGGAGAAGAAACAACTTTCCTGTGCAGAATTCCAAACAAATTATGAAGATACTCAGTTTGTAAGGAGCCCACTCCTCAGCCACGTTGGTCCTTCTGTCTGGAGGCTCTTCCCTCAACAAGGGTGAGCCACACATAGCGCCTTCCTTCCAAACGATCCAGAGTGGAAAAGCAGAAAAACCCGGTAGCTCTGCAGTGGAGACACCCGACAAATACCCCCTCAGCCAGGCAATCAAGGCAGCATGTGCAGCGATAAACATGTTGATGGTCTGTGCCCTCCATAGGATGTGATCAAGTATATTCAGTGAAGTAAGGTTTTATTCATTCAATCACATATTAACACTTAATGTGTATAAGCTATGCATTCAACTAAAAAATACTGAGCATCTTCTAGGCACCAGACGCTAGTCTAAATGCTGGGAATTCATTCTTCTGGAGGGAGACAGACAACAAGCAGAGAAATTGACAACATTTCAGGTATGGCGAGTGCTGGGAAGAAAAGGAAAGCAGGACAGGAATGTCACGAGGGCGTTATTTTGTAATATAAGGAGCAGGCTGTAAGGCCTTTCTTATAAGGAACATCTGAGTAGGAACCTTAAGGAAACATGAGTCTGCCTCACAGCTGCTGAGGGAAGAGCATCCAGACAGAGGGACCGATGTGGCTGCAGCCTCCGAGACACCCCCAGGGATCCCCACCTCTTGGCATCTGCAACCATGGTGGCATCCTCCCTGTAGCAGAAGTGATGGTGTGTGACTTTTGAGACTAAGGAAATGGTATTAAGGTTTCCACCTGGCTCTCCGGGCTCTTTCACTCTAAGGAATCCACCCTTCATGTCCCCAAGACACCCTACTGCGCACCCATGGAGAGGTCCATGTGGCTGGGACCTGGGGCTCCTGCCACCCGCCAACATGAACTTGCCGGCCACGTGAGTGAGCCCCTTTGGACACAGACCCCCATCCTACTGAGCCGCAGATGACTCAGCCCTGCCAACAACCTGCAACCTCACGAAGGACTGTCAGCCAGGACCACCTGCTTAGCTGCTCCTGGACTCCTGTCCCACAGAAGCCACGGGAGATGGTAGGTGACTATTATTGCTTTAAGCCATTAAGTTTTGGGGTGATCTGTTATACAGCCTTGTATAACTGAAACCGCCACCAGCAAGTACAAAGGCCCCAGGCAGTGAGACGCTTGCTGTATTCAAAGACCCTCAGGAGGGGGCTGGACCAGTGTGGCTGGAGCGGAAGGACGGTAGAGAGTGGCAGAGGCCACATTAGGGACAAAGGTTGACTCTGAGTGACATGACAAACTGCAGATAGTTTTGAGCAGAGGACCATGATGTCACTTGTGTTTAACAGGATTGCTCTGTGGCAGTGTTGGGAATGGCGGCAGGAGGTCACCGGTGGAAGCGGGAAGAACAACTGGGCCACCACCTCAGTGCTCCGAGCAAGAGCTGCTGGTAGTCGGTAGGGCAGTAGGCGGAGGTGTGAGGTGGGGTAGGAGGGAGCCCAGGTGGCCCCCAGGTGTTTGGCCTGAGTAAGAGTAGAGTTGCCCTTTACTGAAGGAAGTGGTTAATTGGGAAAAGTCAAAAGTTGGGTTTGTGACTCCACTGATTAAATGGGAGAGGGACAGTGATGATGGAAAGGGGGGAGAAGGACAATGTCCAGATTCCTGAAGGAGGAAGGGGTGTTTCCTGCAGGCCTGTCTTCATAAACCTGTTCTAGATCCTTTGGAACATGGGATACACATGGTGGCCCCTGAGGCTACCTATAGCCTCGTGCCTTCTTCCGCTGGAGCTATTTTCTCTGCCCTCTGGTCTCTCCGTTTTGATGCCTCAGGCCACACAGGCCAGGACAGGCCTGGAAAGGAGAAAACCAAAGAGCCAGGTCCTCACCCCAAGTGATGACCATGATTCAGAACGCGGGGGGGGGGGGGTCACAGCTTCCTCTTTGACAAGAGGAACTAGAAATCCAGGATTTTATGGGAAATCTTCATCTTTCAATATTGTCATGTAATTCAATTTTTTAAATAAATAAAAGTATAAAGACCACAAAACACACTGGTGGCCTGAGGGCCCCCACGACGCAATCGTGGCTTTAGATCATAAACACGCAGGTCCTTTCTGACTCATGAGGCCGAGTCTGAACACCTCCTCTGTGTATCTCGCACAGGAATGCAATGGCGTGGGGGATACGGTTTATGAACTGCCTACCTACCAGGCAGAGCGTGTGACCGCTGTGGGGACCACTGCTGCTATTAGAGCCATCAAGCCTGTGATGCAATATCCCTTAATTAATCTTTGTTGACACCACGAAATAGCACAGGCATCTACCCTGGAGGATAATTCAGTTAACTCTCATTATGCAGTTATTTATTTAGTTAAAACTCACTTACTTATTTCCCACAGCACCTAACAGTGCCTGACCCGTAATCAGCAATCTAAAAGTGGTTCCCGTAGGTGGTGGTAGGAATTTATTCGCTCATTAATTCCACTAGGATTTTTTTCCTTCGGTGCCAGTTACGTGCCTATTGCTGCCCAGGGCACCACGGAAAATACCCGGCCTCCGTCGCCGCCAGGAGCGCGCCCATGCGTGAAGAACGTGCGGACCCCGGGTGCTCTCAGAACTGCAAATGTCAAAGCCACATCCAGCCATGCGGGTTTGCTACGACTGAGCAGTTTCTCAGGATGTGGGACTTGAAATGCCAGAACCAGGACTGTTCGGAGGAAACTGGGATTGTTGAATAGAATAGAGTAACATAATGATGGCAAACAAAGACTCTAGAGCCAGACAGCCTGCAGTCGCCCCTTTCCTGCTGTCCTGGCTGTGTGATCTAAGACAAGTGACTTAACCTGTCTGAGCCTTGGTTTGTGAGTTATAAAAGGAATAGCCACCTTGGGAAGTGGTTTTAAGGACTAAATGCACTAAATTCACAGGAAACACTCAATAAATGGTAGCCGTCATCGTCACCATCATCCCTGGGAAAGGAGAAGGTTGGTGCTTCTCTGAAGTTCCCAGCAAGTGGCGTTTGTCCTTCTGTGGCCAGACCCTCCACAAGGGCTGTCTGTAGGATCTTCAAAGTCCTGCCTCCTGCCTTATGTGTTCCAAATAAGCTGTAGGCAGCACCTTTAAGACACCAGGCAACACCTTAACACACACCCCCCATCCCGAATGAAAAACCTAGGAAATAACGTTTCAGCAAGAACAGCCAGAATGCCCCACCTCGGCAGCTGCTATATCTCCATAAACTTCCCGCATCCCACACTCTTGAGATACTTTGGTTCTCTGCATCTCACGGTTCTCTGGCACCACACCTGGTTTTGGTCCTATCCCCAACAGCTGCCATCCCACCCTTAATAACTAGAACCTTTTTCAAATGACTTTTTCTTTTTATAAATACAATACAGCTTTGCCGAAAATAAATTTAGAATAGCAAACATGCAAAAACAAGAAAGTAAAAATCACCTTTAAAATTCTACCCACTAAGAATAAGCGTCAAAAGAACTTGGTGTCTAATTTTCCAGATGCATATCAATACCTATTAATAGATAGTAGGTAGATAGATGGTAGATAAACAGATACATAGATATTATGGTATCTTTCCTCCCCTCTTCTTTACTAACAAAACCTCAGTGCTGTGCCCAGATAAAAATTCTTGTGCTTTTGGTGTCATATCTAAGAAACTATTGCTTACTACCAGGTCATGAAGATTTACACCTCTGTTTTTTTCTAAGAGTCTTGTGGGTTTTAGCTCTTACATTTCGATCTTTGATAGATAGGTTTTGAGTTAGTTTTGTTAGTTTTGTGAAGAAAAGTCTCACTTCATTCTTTCACCTGTGATATCTAGTTGTCCCAGCACCGTTTGTTGAAAAGACAAGACAATTTTCCCCATTGAATTGTCTTGGCATTCGATAGTTACATTTGATGTGACTGACAGAGGAGCCAAAATAAAGCTGAAAGCCAAGGGAAAGTTAAGATTCATTAATAACCACTCCTGGGGCACCAATCCCCCTTTGCTGGGACGGACATGTCCTTGGCGTACCTCTTGGGCACCACTGAGCACTGCCACCAGGAGCAGCTCAGTCAGTTCTCCAGACTTGATTTTTTTTCTTTTTAGCTATGCTGGGTTGTTTTAATGACAATCATGCTTTAATGACTTTGTAGTCACAAAACTAGCACAGAAATTGCCGGTCTTTCTCAGCACCGGTAGCTGGTATTATTTCTCTGAGTCACTGGCCATTTGTTCCCCCTAAACAATTAAAATACTAGGAAATTCTATTATTTCAACAACAGCTGCCCTGCCCCTGAAAGCAGCTGTTCCCAGTTTGGAGTGACCTCAGCAGAGCCTAAGCCCAGGGCTGCATTGGAGAGGATGCAGTGGGGAGTCCAGACCCCCACTTCTGCAGGACAGCCCACTGACGTGGCAGTGGCCACGTGGGCTGCTGGGCAACTGGACTTACTTGGATGCTCCCGGTTTCTGAGTCTTTCCCTTGTTAAAGCCACAGACGTGCGATGGCCAAGACTTCCTGGATTGCCTTGGGTGACCTTCATCCTTAGGCCTCCCCAGCATGTTGTTTACAGCTTTACCACGGTGCTGATCACTCTGACTTGTAACAAGACTAATAGCTAACGTGTCCTGAGATTTTTATCACGGGCCAGGCATGAGTATAAGAACGTCGCTCATTCTATGGCTAGTGCTATGTTTATGCCATTTTACAAACACAGCTCATAAGAATTCAGACCCCTGGAGTCTGGCCCCAAATAAGCAATGGTTTACACACCCAGACTGAGAGCTTGTGGACACCATCTGCCTCTAATGCTTTCTGTGTACCCACAATAAACATTTTTGAAAGCTGTTCAAGAATCAAGGATATGAGCAATTGCTGTCTTAATCTGTTTGTGTTGCTATAAAAGAATACCCAAGGCTGGGTAATTTATAAAGAAAAGAGCTTGATTTGGCTCACGGTTCTGCAGGCTGTACAAGAAGTGTTGCACCAGCATCTGCTTCTGGTGAGGGCTTCAGGGAGCTTCCACTCATGGCAGAAGGTGATGAGAAGCTGGCATGGAGAGATCACATGGCGAGAGAGGAGGAGAGAGAGAGAGAAGCAGCAAGAGAAAGGAGGGGGAGGTGCCAGACCTCTAAATAACCAGCTCTCACAGGAGCCAATAGAGTGAGATGACACCAAGCCATTCATGACCCAAACACCTCCCACCAGGCCCCACCTCCAACACTGGTTATCCAACTTCTCCATGAGATCTGGAGGGGGTCAAATATCCAAACTATAGCAGGGGGTAAAGAATGTCAAAGTTGGAAGTAGACTTAGAATCATCTAGCCCAGCTCTCTCATGTTGCACATAAGGAAAGCAAGGCCTAAACAGGGGAAGTGGAAACGTTGGGACCAGAATCCCAAGCTCTTGGCTCATAGTAAAGTCCTTTTTTTTTTAAACTCATAACTCATTTAATGCAAAAATGTCTACAGTTAAGGAATGTCTACAGTGAGCAGGGTCGTGGTATGTGGCTGTCGCCCGTCTGTGATCCATGTGCACAGCTCCTGGGCAGAGGCGCAGCCGGGCCGTGGCCGAGCTCGCTGCTGACTGCACTCCCACCCACGGCTGCCAGAGCAGCCCTCGACTTCCAGCAAAGGCTGCTTGCGTTGTCCCAGCAGGTGAGAGGCAAACTGAGAGATGCCATTTAGGGATTCCTGGGCGATTCCCAAGGCGCATGGGAACAACAGGACAGAATATTTGAAATCAGGTTTTTTTGTGGAGTTGTTGACTGTCAAGTCTCTGTATGTTAACAAGCCAACAATGCAGTTTCATGAAACTTCCAGTAAAAGAACAGCAAAATCATCATACCGGCCTCCCTACAATGCAAATTTCCTGCAGAGAACTCCCAGCTCCGACCGCCATTGTATTGCTCTTTTCTTCAGAGCACAGCTGCACGCTGAGAAGACTGTTATTTTGCTGTATTTGGGGGAAGCAAGTATAAGGTTCAAGAAGGACAATGGCCTGCCTAAGGCCATAAAACAAGTTTCCAGCAGGACTGGTCTCATCATGCCCCATTCCGCACACATACATGGGACTCTGTTGCCATTGCCTCACCCTGCATTTGATCTTTACCCAAAATCAGGCCACTCCTGTGAACTTTGAAACTTTGACGCATGATATTAAAGCCTTTAAATATCTATATGGTACATCAGTGGCTCTCAACTGGGGCGATTTGACCCCCAGGGGACATTTGGCAATGTGTTTGGTAGTCACAGCTCGGCTTGGTGGCTACTGCTGTCATCTAGTGGATAGAGGCCGGGGAAGCTGCTACAATCCTACCACACCCAGACCCACCCTCCTCGACAAAGGATTGTGCGACCCCAAATATCAATAGTGTCGAGTCTCTAGATTCTAGAGCAGGGGTCCTCGAACTTTTTAAACAGGGGGCCAATTCACTGTCCCTCAGACTGTTGGAGGGCCGGACTTTAGTTTAACAAAAACTATGAACAAATTCCTATGCACACTGCACATATCTTATTTTGAAGTAAAATAACAAACGGGCAAAAACATCTGCATGTGGCCCACAGGCCATAGTTTGAGGACGCATGTTCTAGAATATGGGCTGAGTGGTAAGAGAGGATACAGGGGGACTTATTCCAGATTAATCCAAGGAAGGAGTAAGCCCAAACCTCTGCCTTGGGTCCAGGCCAGGGAGACAATTAGAAGCCCAGCTTTGGTTTGCTTGAGTGTTTGTGTAAAGGGGGGACTGTTTATATTCCTAAAGAGACCTATGTCATTGACTCCTTGCCTGCCACTGCTGGGAAGGCTGGTCAACTCAGAGCAAGCGCGTTCCTCAGCAAGGAAGTGAGCCCTGGCTGCCGGCCCTCCCCGGCCCTCCCCGGCCCCACCCAGGCTGCCCCTCACCCAGAATGAAAGTGCCCTGCGGCTCACACGGATTGCACCCAAACTGGAATCCTCCCTCCTCTGCTTCAGTGCAGCTCTCCCCAGAGACAAAGGGCCATCTCTCAGACTCCAGCAGAGCCTGGCCGGGTGTCTGTCCCCAGTCCCCTCAGTGGAGGGAGAGGAGCGGCCTGATGTGGTCATTCCTGTCGTGGAGGTCGCTGGGGAAATCTCACCCTTCTCCATCCTCCTTTCTAGCTCTCACCTCCCGCCCTACGTTTGACCTATTTCCTGGGGCGTAAGGCAAGAAGAAAGGCGGCATGTGGGGAGGAGAAAGGAAGGTGGGGCGGTTGTGCGGAAGGCAGAGCCATCTCTATATTCTGAATAAAATTTAAAGGAAAAAAATATATCACATAAGATCGTTTCTGCAGCTATGATCAAAATCTGGGGAGTTCAGTAAATCCTGAAAAAGTGTCCCTAAATTTCTCAGTTTCCTGCCGCTGGCTCAGGAAGCCAGGAACCAGGGGAACCAGGAACCGCAGGGAAGGGCATGGCCAGTGGCACGGAGGTCCCAGGGAGACCTCTGCTGACTCAGAGCTGGATCCTACAGGCGCCTATCATCAGTGTGCCTTAGGCCAGCCACAGCAGAAGCACAGGCAGTTCCTGTGTCCTCATTCTAGAAAGTTCCCAACATGATCATTCTGCTCTTCCTCCCTCCTCCATCCTCACCCTCCTCCTCTCCCCCCCCCCTTATTAAGAGAGCTGCGCTGTTACAAGAAACGTGATGTCCCTGGCCACACTGGCGGCTCTGACAGATAACGGATAAGACCGAGAGGGAAGGGCAGAGAGTGTGTCCCCTGCCCCATGACACAAACAGGAGCAGTGCACATCCAATAAATAACACAGGAGAAGACATCAAAATGCAACCTGGCCCAGCACCTCGGCAAATGACCAGAGCTTGCAACCAGACATGGCAGGGCCCTTCCCCATCTCCCTTGCAGCTGGGCGCCCTGGCCAAGCTTCCCAAGTTCTGTGGGAAGACCCAGGAACGAGGCTGCTGAACCACAGGCTGTGCCCTCAGCTCTGCAGCAGAGCCCACACTGCGACTGCTGTCCCTACACCAGCCGTGTCCATCCAAGGAGCAACAGCAGAGACGGCAGAGGAGGGTCTGGGGGGAGAAGACCCGGGGGCACACGGAGGAGTGTTCGCCTCGGGTCCTTCTTGATTTGACTGAAACTCATTTTTCATATCTGCAAAGCAGGACTAATAAGAATCCACAGGCTTACTGTATGAAAAGAGAAATAAAGCACTCCCTGACATTGTTTACAGTTATGGCAATGACTATGGTTGGTTCATCAACATGTATTCATCGATCACCTACCGTATGCCAAGGGCATTATACCCATTGCCTCGTGTTACCTTCACAACAACCCTTGTAGGGAGATACTGTGATTCCCATTTTGTGGATGAGGACATCGAGGCTTTGATTAATCATTTGCTCAAAACAAATGATTGCACTATAGGACTCTGTCCCAGCTCTCTGGGGCAAAAAATATATACAAGAGATAGATGCACTTGGATGGGACAATTAGAGTGTGGGTGACACGGAGGATAAGGTGTCACATGAGATGATACCACTCCTGCAGGAGGAGCTCAGACCCCAGGGAGCTCAGCAGGAAGTGAGAGCTGCCCAGGCCTCACATGGGGGCCCAGGCGAGGGTGGGTGCAGTTGGG
>VSMD01026257.1:0-12594 GCA_008750895.1 Mirza zaza
CCATATGGGACTTGTTATTATCAACAAGAAGAAATAATAGAAGTAAACAGAAGCAAGAGGAAAGGTCTAGACTGGCATGCATTAACCGGTTGTCAACTATGGTTTTCCTAATGAATTGCCCTGTTGCTCTGTATCTCAATGATTACAGTACAACAGCTTTCATTAGTCACTGCAAATAAGCCTTAGTGCCACCTTATTTACATTCTGCTGCAAATAATTAGCATTTCATATAGAATTGTCCAAGGCATTTCTGAACTTACAGCAAGACTATCTGACATCAACCAATACTTGATTCCATCCTGAACATACTTGAAAACAGATTCTGTGCTTTTTAGTTACAATGGTGTCACCAATGAATTCTACCATGGCTTAAATTTCTGCCAATATTGTAGCTGGGGATATCAAAACGCTGCAGTAATTAGACCTTGCAAGCCTGACTTCCCTAGTGGTAGAACTGTCACAGAAGGGGAGGAATTGATATTCAAAGTTTATAATAACTCAAACCTCCACAATTATTGCTAGAACACGAATGCTACCATTTTAAACAGCAGAAAGCAACTTAAGAAAAAGCTTTATTACAAAGGTGAAAGACACAGGAAAAAATAGCATCGTATGCTTTGATGACCAATGCCTTTTCTCTGCTAAAAATTTATAATCACTTATTAAAACTCAAACTTGATTATTAACTTGGCAGGGAAGTATTTCTCTTGAAAATGTAGCTGCCATATTTAACAAAAAGTACAGCCTATTATATAAATTAGAACTTCACTTTACAAATGCATTATTCTAGAATTAAATACATAGATTTGCACATGTTATTATTTCATAAAACTGAATTTACAGAGAGCATTTTGTACAAAACCAGTTATTTCCATTTCTATTTAAATAACATACATGTGTTCATGTGTCTATGTGCATCTGTATATGTACCTACATATTAATACATATGCACATATGTAATTTTTTATATGTGATAGGTGGTTTTTTGGCCACACACATACAATAATACAAGAATTACTGAGTGAAGTAATGCTGAATTTGTATGAATGTGTTATTCACAGTCAGAACTAGTTAATCTGAACATAACGCCTTGGGAAAGGGTGACCAACAGCTCCAGGTGATGGTGGGTCTGTGGGGCCACATGACTACTCTTTATTTCTCTGACCTTTTCATCCTAGATGCTGTACTATGTACAGCCCCTAATGCCTACTTCAGGACCTTACTTTCATGAGATAATTGGGCCTCCTGGTCCAGTTAACCAACTCAGGAATTCCCTAACCCTTTACATATTTTTTCTATTTGTCTGTTGTCACAGATCTAGTCTGAGAGTCCTGCTCCTTCAGGTCTGGCCAAGAGAGGCTCAGATGGCTGATCTAGTCACCCTTCACTCAGAAGAATCTGTTGGATTCTTCCTGTCTCAGCATTTTACTTTTCAACTAATGGTTTCACTGTCCTCACCAGACATGGAATAAAAACAGGCAAATGGTGTTAAAATTCAATATAATAAAACATTAGCCTTAGGAACAAAGTAGTAAATATAAACACATTAAAAATAAAAGAGTGTAAGACTGTTGGTTAAGAGCTCCCAGTGAATGAAGTAGAGATTAGAGGTTAGAAATCAATGATGATAATAAAATGTACTCAGTTATAAAGCCTTTTCATATAACTTATCCTTTCTATAAAGAGACTAAAGAACTTCAAAGAAATAGAAATAGAGCCTCTTTTTAAATTCAATGTTTTGTTCCTTATCATGTCTCTCAATGGAGCAGTGAATTAGTTCTACCTGAAGAAGCCTCTTCAAAAACAAAGCAACCCTCTGTGGATTTCTTGAAAAGTCACTGTGACCTGTGGTAACAAAGGGGGTGTTTACTGTCCCCTGGCAACAGCTGGTGGTCAAGTCCAGGCTATAGTTCCTTAGGCGTACAGGTGGTTGTTTAGGAAACTGGGATGATAATTAGGTCCAATATCCATGAGGTCACATAGAGCATAGTAAACAATTATTTGGTATTCAGGGAAGAAGACTATTAGAACTTGTCTGGGTGAATCCACAGTCTGTCTCCTTTCCAAATGTCTGCTTAAAATAAACCAGGGTACTTGAAAATTCTTTTCCATAGGAGTGTTTATCATCATCTACCCTTCTTTCTTAAGAATAGGAATAAAATAAGGCTTTGAATCCCACCTCTGCTATTTACTAGTTATTTAATTTTGAGCAATTACTTAATTTCTCTGTCTGAAGTTCACCTATGTATTAAAAAAATACATATGCCTTATGAGATTTTCTGTGATGATAAAATAAGTTAGTACAAAGAAGGACAAAACACTGCCTAGCTATAGCGGGAGCTACATAAATGGCTATTATTTCTATTGTTAGGAAGACATGATGTAGAGAAAATAAACCATTGTGAACTTGAAAAAGGAATTTCTTATCTAGTCTGTTACTAAAAAGGCCTAGCAGCTGTGCCCTTGTATACCTGGCCTTTCTGCACATACAATTTGACATACAGCCCTACTGCCTGCGATTTGGGCTCGAATGAACACTTTTCTCCACTAAAGAAAGTGTTTGTGAAGAGTGATTGATTCCAAGTCCTGTAGCAGAGTAAAAAATAGTCAAAATGGGTCTGGGACATCTTTTACCAAAATGTAAGGGCATATTAAAAAATGTCTGGGGTAGTTTTAGAAGTACATGGAAACTTAAAGAAGGTTCTTACTGGACAAATCTGACAGTTTGGGCATCAAATAGAAAAAAAAAAGAGAAATTAGTCCTTCAGGAGTTGAAATATGTTCTCCCAGTTTCTTGTTGCTTCATGTTTTAACATCTGGTTGGGCTAGACACCCCCACTGGTTATCTTTTTTATTTTATTGTTTTACTTTCTCTCGCTTTTGCTTGTTTGTTTTTTTATTTCAATTTTAGAATTAGTTTATCTGTTTCTAAGAAAAATTCTTCAGGTTATTTTTATTATAAATGACTTGATGTTGACTGGTATCTTATGAACTAATACATAAAGAATTTATGGAAATAATTAAGAAAAAGAATAATATAACCCAGTAAAAATGGGAAAGGAATGTAAAGAGATATAAAGTACATAGAAATGAGAAGATAGAAGAGATAATGGTAACATTAACTGATACTGTGAAAAGAAATTATATGTATAAAGGACAGGGTAGGAGTGAAACTCTTGTAAATTTTTAATTTTTAACTATAAGAATCTATTACCTATTAAAAAATAAAGTTATAAAATGAATATAATCATGGTTAATTGAAACAAGTTGAATACATATAAACACTAGTTATGGCATGCAAAAAGAGAAAATTAAGATATAGAACATGAACTAATATCAAAACAAGTGAATATAATAAGATATATTTACTTTTTTACCAATTTAATACATAGGAGAGTACTGATGCTTAATGGAAAAACACCAATGCAGATGAATTTTTCTCCATCTGTATAAGTAGAAAAAGGCATGTATGGGGAAGTCTAAGTAAGAAACATGGTTTCACAATGGTAGGATATATTCCATGAAGTGTAGGAAGTTCCAAAGAATGGCTGTAAGAAGATGGATAGGCCACTGTCTTGAGAGGAGAGCTGACTGTGCACCCGGAAGCCCTCCCAGCTCCATGGGTTGAGATCTCTGGATGACTTCGCTAAGTATGGTGAGGTGCTCAGAAGGCATAATAGTATACATGGTGAAGTACAACAGAACAGCCTGTGATGAAGACACACACATGGTAAACAAGAGAAGCATCAGGATTCCCAGCAAGGTGTAGTTCCACCAGTGCAATATGGGAAGCTTGACTACAGCCACAAAGAACCATAGACCCAAGACTCATTCACCCTAGAGGGAACAAGATCCTATATAAAAATCAGGCAGTTACTTAAAACATTTACCCTTGTCTGGTCTGAGATCATATTCTCTCTCTTTCTGCTCTGGTAAGATTACAGTAACCCTGAGTAGGCATAGAGATGAGTTGGAATAATGACCAGAAAACTCTAATATAGAAGCAATCAATAATTAAATAGATTAGAAAAGATTCATTCAATAATTTGTACTATAATAGCTCCTGGCAATTGTGTGTGTGTGGTGGTGGTGGGGGTAGGGATGAGAACAAAAACCACTTTACCATAGAGGGGTAGCATAAGATCTCTGTGGCAATGGAATTAATACATTGATTGTGATATAGTTATATAACACTATACATGTGATAAATTGCACAGACCTATATACAAACATACAACACACATACACAAATGGAATGCATGTAAAACTGATGAAATCTGAACAAGGCCTGTAGAATGTACCAACGTCAATCTGCCAATTTCCTGGTTATATACTAGACATTACCCTTGGGGGAACACTAGGTCCAGGTACATACCACTATACTGTTTTTGTAACTTCCTGTGAAAATAATTATTTGAAAATAGAAAGTTAAAAATATTTAAATCTACATCAAATACTATGAATAAAAATAAAACTTAGATGGATCATAGAATTAAATAACACTCCCAAAATAAAAAGAAAACTTAAAAGTTTAGTTGGGCTCTTGAGTTGAAAGGTGTTAAGTATTTGGTCTTATCTGGTCAGAGTCCTTAAAAACAGAAAGCCCAAAATTTTAAATGAGAGATTTCACATAAAAAAAATAGACTGCTGGTTTCTAATGAGAAATAGGAAAACTAATACCCCAGGAATCATGTGGCTGAACAGAGCAGCAACCGGCCTCTTCAGACAGGGCTCATACTCTCCAACTCCCCACAGGCCTCTGCTTGGCATGCCCATTTCCATTATGTGCCCAGACTCCACCAATATTTTTAGTTTTTATCCCTACTCTAGCAGGGATACATTTTACTCTCTCATGTTTCATAAATATGAAAGTGCTTGAAAAAATTTTAAAGAGAAAGTGCTGCATTTGACTACACAAAGGGCAAACAAAACAAAAAGAAATACAATAAGCTGAGAAGAGTTTATAACTTTTAAATGATTTTTATTATAAAAGGAGAAATTCTAGGGCAGAAATGTATCATGGGAAAGTGTCTGCTATTCTTTTGTTGCTCATATATTTTAGCTACTTCAGGAAAATAATTTTTTAAGAAAAACCAACAGGCAAGTAAATACAGAATTGTTAATGGTAAAATGAAGTTGTTATAAAAAGTATACCATAGTAGTTGAGAATGTGTGCTCTGGAATCTGACTTTTGGGATGTGGGGCCATTTTTCTTCACATTAGCTTTTGTTCCACTGGCAAGTGACTTGCCTTCCTTGGACCTCACATTTGTCACCCATAAAGTAGGGATAATATTACCATCTACTTCATGGGATGTTGTGATGAGCAAATTAGCTATGCATGTAAAATATTCAGCACAGTTCCTGGAACCTAGTATGTGATCAATAAAAATGAGAGCATTGTTATGAGCATAATATTCAAACCCCTTACCTTACTTATAAAAGGCCACTCTTTTATGAAGTAAAAGAAGAGGTAGGCTAGAGGCCTAGCCTACTTCTCAAAACCTCTCACTGCTTACCATTCATTCACCACTTTCTTGTCAATATCACTTTTCTGTTGGTTCCTCTAACAAGTCTAGATCTTTCCTTACTCCTTACATTCACTATTGCTTCTCCCTGGCTCTTTCATTAGCTGGCTACTTCCAGGACCTCCCTTCATGGTAGCTCAAATGTCATCAAGAAAGGTTTCTGCTAGTTATTGCATCTTCTCATTTATTTCATTCACAACATTTATCATAAGCCATATTATTATTTATTTATTTACTTGTTGTTGTAGGAGAAGGTGGACCCTGGAAGGTCCACAAAGGCAAGAACAGCTTAAGCCCCAGCATCTTAAACAGATGCTTCTAGGAGCTGCACAATGAACATCTATGGAATGAATTTCTCAGTATTAAACTACAAGACACTGAGGAAGAAACTGTAGATTTTATGTCCAACAGCAAATAATATTTTGAGCTTAAATGTTTAATTCTGATTAATGTCCCATAAAGTTCACAAGAAAATCCAATCATATAATTATATTAGGAAAGAATATTTGGGACACAGAGACCAGCAAAAGCATAACAACAAAAAAGAATGCCATTTTGATAAATATTAAGCAATCTAATTAGACAGCCACCATACCTACTTCTGTATAACATTTTGACCTGCAAATTGTGTCTTCACATCATAAAGGCAGCTCTGTGATTACAGAGATCACTACAGTTAAAAAGCTTAGAAACAGAATGAGTGAGTAAATCAACGTAAAAGACATAATTGCCATATTCAAAGATCACAGGATGCTGGTTGTTATCTACAGTCCAATATAGTTATTAAAAAAAAATTGGAAAATAGTAAGAACCAGAAAGTCAAGTTGCTTAGCTTTTCACAGCTGAATAAAAATGTGCCTAAATTTAGAAAGCTTCCTTGCTTATTTTCTGCTGGTTTCATTTGACTTTGAAGGTTTTCAACATCTAGACGGTTTTTACTAATCATCTGTCATGATCCTAGTGTCTTAAGTCACTGAAAATATTTAAAAGCCTGTTTTTATGAGAAATAATCCACTGTGCTAAACAAGCTGAATCTTTGTAATTAATTTAGAACAGCAGCAGTATAATATTGTTTGTTTTGTTTTGTTTTTTGAGACAGGGTCTTGCTCTCTCACCCTGGCTAGAGTGCAGTGGCGTCATCATAGCTCACTGCAACCTCAAACTCCTGGGCTTAAGTCATCCTCCTGCCTCAGCCTCCTGAGTACCAGGGACTACAGTAGGTGTGCACCACCACCACACCTGACTCATTTCCTTCTCTTTCTCTCTTTTTTTTTTTTTGTAGAGATGGGGTTTCCTTGCTGCAGCATAATATTCTTAATATAGCCAAAGTGAGTTAACAATCTCCAACTCATTGTTCTACAAGATTTAATTTGTCATGTTTCCTTATCTGTACAGAATGCTATAATAATACTTTCCAAAAACCTCCTCTTGTGAAAAAAATTTATCTTTTTCCACTCCTTCAAAATTTAGTTCAAAGCTTGTTGTAGTCTATCTATATACTTCACACTAGTGTAATCTAAGTATTTATTTGCAATTCAATTTGTTTTAAGTTGGTAGTAAGGGGATTGGGTGTTAATGATGTAATATATTTAACTGCTTTGTCCTATTTACAATTCAGTTTGTAAATTCCTTAAGAACCTGGAGCTTAATTTTTGATACTTCTTTATATTATTATATTTTTATTTTTTTGGACAAATGATATCTCTCAGTTTTGGCTTTACTTTTTATCAGTAAAATGAGAGAATTAGTGTAGAACATTATTTTCTAACTTTCAGGTCTCTGTCCACCAAAACTGGTATTTTATATATATATATATATATTTTTTTTTTTTTAATTGAATACAGAAGAGAATGGATTAGAATAGTAAATGGAATGCATCACATGTAGTAAAGGTAAAAGTTGTGAAATGTTTGTTGTTAGTATTTAGGGGTGTGTGTGTATGTAGTGGGTTTTGATGTATTATGTTTTTCTAAATGTGGGTTTGCAGTCAAAAAGTTTGAAAATCACTAAGGACAGAAGATCTTTAGGTGTCTTAAATATCCAGATTCTGTAATTTCTAAGGCACTTAGATGTTAACCTTTCTTCTTACATCATTATTTATTAAGAACTATTACTGAATTACTGGCAATTTTATCCAGAGGAGACTATTAAGAAAACAATTTAATAGATAAGCACATTAATGAATACGAAATGTTCATTACTGAGTAAAACTTGCAAGAAATAGATTTCTAGCAATTTCTTTTTCTCAAAATAAACAATCAACAAAGCCAAAATTTAATTTCCATAAAACTTTTCCATCTAAAACCCCCATAATCTAAGTATAACTACTAAGAAAAAAAGAACAAAAGGTATTGAAAAACTAGTATGTAATTTGTATCCTATCACCTTATTCTAAAGATTAACATAAAAACATCTAAGTTCAGATTTCTAAAAGTCCTTATAAAAGAACAATATATAACTTCAAAGAATTTTCTACAGATAAAATTTGAAGAATGATATCTAAATATGAAGGTTTAATTATATTTAAGTATTTTGTACCTTCAGTACCATGGCCTATTAGGTTTCTAACGTATGTTTGTTTAAGAAAAGAAAATCTCAAGCAAATAGCCACCCCAATCTATTTCCACTATCAACCTCAACAGGGATTACAAATGTGTAGTATATAATATGATACTTCCCTATTTAGCACCCATCACAGATATCACTAAATGAACATCATGTTCTTTCTAGTTGAGCTTTTCCCAATCCAATGGTCAATGAAGCAAATATCAATGAATGGGCTGTTGAGAGAGAACATTTTCTTATCTGGCCCAGGCCAGAATCTATGGCATGATTAGTATGGAAACAAAGTTGCCATTTCTCTCTCTCTCTCTCACACACACACACACACTGCACCCTGTGTATATGCCCAACTGGCTAATACATATGTGCTTTCGGGAAGTTGGTTGATTTAGATTACAATTAGGCATGATATAGTCAGCAACTCTGGCCTTTTATTGTGCTTAGTTCCTAAAATTACATGATTTAATAAAACTCAATTCATATTCCTTAAACTCAGAAATTAAGGTGATCTATAGAAGGCAGATAACTGGTTCTTATGATCTCCCTTTCTTTGCTTCCCTTTTAAACTCATTCTCCCATCAAATGGCTTACTAATGGAAATGATATATAATATGTGATATTCTACATTAAAACATACAATAAGTATATACTATTTATGGATAACAGAGTATTGAGGGTAAAAAGAGAAAACATGAAAGGCTAGTCTAATCCAACAAAAAGCACCTAAAGCCTAACTTGAAAAATAAAAACTTAATTTTTCATTTTTTCTCATCAATATCATCTCATATCAAAAGTTAAAGTTTATGAATTATTGAATTGATGAGTAGATTTGCCACTTTAAATCATCTACCTTGCCTCTGAGAAGTCATGTCACTTCCTCTTTATGTCAATGTCATGCATGGTTGAGTTGCCACAATCCGCTTTGGCCACTAAAGCTCAAGTCATTCGGAGCCATCAAATCAATTATAACAGCCGCTGCTGTCTTACAACGACAACCAGTGATTGATAACAAAACCTGTCTGCTTTCAGTTCTCATCTGACAGCAACAACCGTGTCCCTGCCTGCTCTTACTGGCATTTGTCATAAATCAATAGCAATTCCACCACGCAGAAAGGTGCTGGTGACTCTCTTCAGTCCATCTGGTCTCATTTTATTTTCAAATTTTAAAAATATAACTATTAAGCAAGATTAATGCCAAAAGTTTATTTCTTGAAGTGTCTAATATTACATGCTAATAATCTCATATTATAGAATCCTCAGTTAAAAAAAAGTAAAATACCACAGCACAATGTTCCTATTCTTTAATTCAATTTCTAAAGTGAATCACTTAAACTTTGAAAGAGGAAATTTTACATTCTGAAATTGTCATTTTATATTTAGTAGAGAAAAATGATATTTCTTTCAAATTATTCCAGATCTGATGTCATATTTTTAATCAAAACTCAGGAACTGGGACCATAGGTAAACAAAATAAGCATAAAATCAAGGAGGTTTATACCAGCCATCCAGTATAAAAAGAGAATAGCATAGTGAGTTAGACAGTAACAGTTCTACTAACTCTAAATTCCAATATATGTGGGTTTACAAAACTTGGATTAAGCTTTGGTTTAGCCAAATATCTGTGCAACCTTGAGTAAGTTACTCTCAGCCTCATCTTTCTCATTTGTAAAAATGGATTTACCTCAACAAGTCTATTTTGAGTTCTAAATGAATTAACCTGTACAACAAAACACTGGGCATAGAGTAGTTGCTCATTAAACATTAGTTTCACTTCCTCTTTATACACAAACTCTTAACTTCAAATACCTTCCAAGGTTAGTTGCCATCCTTAGAAATATACAAGGCTTATCTTCTTCATTTAAAGTTTAAATTAGCAAATTTATAGAATTCCCTGCCCAGAACTGGTACCCACGGTGACAATGGTATGAGGTCATTTTAATAGAGATCTTGGTCAAAAATGTGGCCTGCCAAAGAGTGGGACCACAGCAGTAAGAGGATGTTGGTGTGTGGGGTGGGGGCGGGGTCAGCAGTTGCCAGCTGAAGGAATAGGAAAGGCTCAGCAGAGAAGTTTCTAGAGAAACAGTGAGCTTTATGCACCGGCCACACCCAGAGCATGCCGACTTGCCAAAGCAGCACCAAATTGCTTAAGAATTGTCTTATTCCCTTTAGCTCTCTCCTCTTTGCACTGGGGAGGGAAGAGGATTTTATGCGAGGCAGGCATCAGCCAAGATAGATTTGCCCTACTGTCAAATACTAAGACTACTAAGAAGAGAATATGCACAAGGGAATATATTCTTCAACAGATTAAAACCTATAATCCCACTAATCCATAAAGGTGTCTTTAAGTGGCACTACTTCAAAAATCTACTCCTTCATATAACAGCTTGCAGCACCCATAAGGGAATTCTTTAGAGTAAGTCAGTTCTGCATCTATTCCAGTAACAATTACAGCCTGCTTGAAATGTGTCTTCTTGAATTTTGGAAATTCAGTTCAACCACTATATGTATTTACCTATATGCCTCCTTGTATCCTGAGATATTTTCACAAACACATCATTTGCCCGTAAAAACTTGACTATGTTTACAACCAATGGCTTTCTCGCTTTTGGAAGCTTTTATTTCTCTATCTCTCTTTCTCCTTTTTTTCTTTTTACAGAGTGAGGCAATATAATTTCGTATATTAAGAACACTTCAGGGTTGACATTTAAATGCCCTCCTTACTGGCCTCCTGTCTTTTCTGATCATGCTCTAAAGAACTTCTCTCGTGCTTAGGTCCAAAGTATCAAAATTAACAACTGTTAGTAGAGGGATTAGTAAAGGGATTTGAAGGTTCGAATTTGCATTTTGTTAAGAATGTGATCCTGTAGAATAATGTGCTGTATAAAATAAACTAACTATGTTCCATCTACTGAATTGCAATTTGAATCTTGAATGTATTTGGCATCCTAATACTGAACTGTTGGAGGCTACATGGCACAGTATAAGAAAACACATCAGACACAAGAGTCCAAAATTCTTTAGTTCATATGTGGCAATGGGAGCAGGTGGCTTGATTCCTCTGATCATTCATTTTCTCATATGCTAATTGGGAATACTAATATCAACATGTGCCCTCACAGTGCTCTTGTATCACTGATAATAAAACCAGTACCAGCAGCATCAGAAGTACAGTGATATCTACAGTCTTTCTTGTCTACTTAAGCATTACTCTGGGCTAGGTATTCTGGAAAAAAACTTTAAATACAGAACTTATTTAGTACCCCCAGATTCTACAAGATATGTTTATTTTATGGATTTTAATAAGGAAACTGAGGCATACAGGGTAGTTGGGCACAGTGGCTTACACCTGTAGCCCCAGCATTTTTGGTGGCTGAAGTGGGAGGATGGTTTGAGGCCAGAGGAGTTCAATCAGCCTGGACAACATAGCGAGCCACTATTTCTACAAAAAATAAGAAAAAGTAGCTGGGTGTGGTGACACACACCTGTAGTCCTAACGACTTGGCAAGCTGAGACAGGAGGATTGCTTGAGTCCCTGAGTTCAAGGCAGAAGTGAGCTATGATGGCGCCTGTGTACTCCAACCTGGGCAAAAGAGTGAGAAATTTTTAAAAAATCAAGTAAACATGAAAGCTGAGATTTGAACCTAAAGCTGCTTATCCCAATGTGCATCCTCTTTATCACAGTGCTGCACTGATTCCTGCAGAGGACTACAAAAACACAACGGATGACTCTGGAAAATATATAGTCAGCCCTCCCAATCCGTGAATTCAACAAACCGCAAATCAAAAATATTTGGGCAATAAAAATCTACAAAGTTCCAAAAAAGCAAAACTTGAACTTGCTGTGTACCAAGTACTATTAATACTTGAACCCATGTGAAGTGATGTGTAGGCATTTTATTTGGTATTATAAGTATTCTAGAGATGATTTAAAGTATATGGGAAAATGTGTGTAGGTTATATGCAAATACCATGCTATTTTGTATAAGGGATTTGAGTATCCATGGATTTTGGTATCCACTGTGGGTCCTGGCCTAATCCCCCACAGATACCAATGAATGACTATATTTACATGTCAATAATGAAAATTTAGTAGACATTCACCATTCACATTAAAAAATTTTTTATTTTATTTACTTATTTATTTATTTTTTATTTTTATTTTTTTTTGAGACAGAGTCTCACTTTATTGCCCAGGCTAGAGTGAGTGCCGTGGCGTCAGCCTAGCTCACAGCAACCTCAAACTCTTGGGCTCAAGCAATCCTGCTGCCTCAGCCTCCCAAGTAGCTGGGACTACAGGCATGTGCCACCATGCCCGGCTAATTTTTTCTATATATATTAGTTGGCCAATTAATTTCTTTCTATTTATAGTAGAGATGGGGTCTCGCTCTTGCTCAAGCTGGTCTCGAACTCCTGAGCTCAAACGATCCGCCCACCTCGGCCTCCCAGAGAGCTAGGATTACAGGCTTGAGCCACCGCGCCCGGCCAAAAAAAAATTTTTGTAATTA
>VSMD01026260.1:0-15687 GCA_008750895.1 Mirza zaza
AAAGACTCAAGGTGAGAAGAACTAGAGAGGAGACAGCATATAAGTTCTAGGAGAAGATTCATACATAATGAAATTTTAGACTATAGAGTCAAGATAGGGTTCCTGGGATCAGAGAAGAGAAATTATTAGAGTGAGGAGAACCCAGGACTAGGAGCTGGAGTGTCTGTACCCAGAGAGAAAACTTGGCCAGATATAGAAAATTCCAGGTCTAGGAATTTTCCAGAGGCTAAAATTCTAGAGGCTAAAAAAAGTGCACATGAAAGGAGTCAGAATCCACCCTCTACAGAAATGACAAGGGGGTAATATATGGGACGTTAGGGAGATAGACTGTACTGGGAATGCATCTGCACAGCCCTCAGGTAGTGATCTTTCCAAGCGTGACAACAGGAAATGCAGCCTCGTAGGTCCTCCTTGCTGGAGATGACATATCCCTCAAAGATCCGGTCCAGGGAGATGGCCTGGCAGCATAAGCGGATGATCTCATTGCTCATCTGCAGAAGAAGTCCCGGCAGCTTCAGTGCCCAGCCTTATTTACACCCAGCCCCTTCTCTGCATCCCCCTAACTGAGCCTCAGGTCTCGGCCTCCTACTCCTTTTTTTGTAAGACAGAGTCTCACTCTGTTGCCCGGGCTAGAGTGCCGTGGCGTCAGCCTAGCTCACAGCAACCTCAAACTCCTGGGCTCAAGCGATTCTCCTGCCACAGCCTCCCGAGAAGCTGGAACTACAGGCATGCACCACCATGCCCAGCTAATATTTTCTGTATATTTTTAGTTGGCCAATTAATTTCTTTCTATTTATAGTAGAGATGTGGTCTCACTCTTGCTCAGGCTGGTTTCGAACTCCTGACCTTGAGCGATCCTCCCACCTCAGCCCCCCAGAGTGCCAGGATCACAGGCATGAGCCACTGTACCCAGCCTGGCTTCCTACTCCTTGACTTGACTTCAGAGATCCATCTCAGCCCTGGTCTTCCACTGCTGGCTGGGCCAGCACCTCTCGGCTCCTCATCCACTCCTTGTCCTAGGTGGTCCCTTAACTCTACAGCAGCCTAGTGCTTCAGCTGCCCTGCCCAGCAAGCTCTCAGCTCCACATCCCTTGCCCTACTCTTTGGCTCTGTCACGGCAATGAAATGCACCGGGCCCTGCTCCTCAAGAGCTGACATTCCTTCCTAAACCCACTTCACCCCCACTGCAATCTAATCCTGGGAAATGAGGAAAAGATCTCCCCCTTCTGCAGAATCCGGCCTAGGAGTCTGTCCTTCCTGCCTCCCTCCCCTTGCTCCATCAACTTGTCCTCTGAAGCCCCTCTTCCTGCCTAAGTTACTTTCACTTGGAAACAAAGAGTCCCAACCAGGCCACAACGCTGAGCATCACTAAAGCTGATGGTGCAGGTAAAAGCCTTTAGTCTCTGTCTGAGCTGAATGGCAATCCTTGCTACCTTTCCACCCACAGATCTTCTGCCAAGTGAATTCCACCATCTTCAGAAAATCTGGCTACCCTCTTAAACCCCTCCATCCCACCCTCGTATACACACACCTTTCGGAAGAGGGAGGTCAGTCTCTCCCGAGTGTTGTAGTGGGGAGAGTTGACCCAGATGATGCGGATGAGACTGATCAACTTAGGGAGCTTACTAGAGATGTCCTTAGGCCGCATGAAAGCCAATTCCTGGTAAGGCTCCTTGAGGATTGACAAAAATGTCAGGTTTGACTGTGCTTGACCAGAGCCATCCTGGCAGTAAAGAGAAACCAGAAGTAGATTTATCCACTGGAAAGCACTAATTCAAAGCAAGCACTTTTCGCCCACCTTGCACCCTGCGCTGACTTGCCTCTCCTAGGAAGCCTTCCCATCAACCCTACCCGGTAACAATCATTTCACATCTCTGCTGCCCCTTGGATAGAGTTTGCACATATCAACTTTTATTCATTTACTACTTTCTATACAAGCGTTTTTACATCTTTTCTCATGTATGCACCCAATCTCCCCCCAAACAGACTGGAAATTCCCCAATTCCAGATTTTGTGTCTATTCCTCTATTTTCTCCAGTTGATTTCAGAACCCTGTACAAAGTGGGTACTCCACAGCTGTTAATCAACTGGCTGGACATCACTCCTATTCGCCCCCATAGTTGTCACTCAGTCCCCTTCACTGCCCTGCTTTCAACCAGAGCTTTAGACTTCTCCAGCTAGTTAAGGCTCAATTCCTTTAATACCCAGCTGAAAATTTCACCTAGGAAGACAGGTCTTCTGTCTTTATTATACAAGTCACTCTTATCTCCTGTGTGACCCAGCACAAACATAATCAGCTTGTCACATCACAGCAAAGTGTTTATCCTAGCCAGAGCAATTAGGCAAGAGAAAAAAATAAAGGGCATCCAAATTGGAAAAGAGGAAGTCAAATTGTCCCTGCTTGCCAATAACATGGTCTTATTTATAGAAAAACCTGACGACTCTACCAAAAAACTCTTAGAACTGATAAATGATTTCAGCAAAGTGGCAGGATATAAAATTAATATATAAAAATCAGTCGCATTTGTATACAAGAACAATGAACTAGCTGAAAAAGAAATCAAGAAGGCAATTCCATTTATAATAGCTACAAAAAATAAATTAAATACCTAGAAATAAATTTAACCAAAGAGATGAAACAAGGAAAATACAAGACACTAATGAAAGAAATGGAAGAGGATACAAACAAACGAAGAGACATCCCATGCTCATGGATCAGAAGAATTAATGTTGTTAAAATGACAATACTACCCAAATCAATCTATAGATTCAATGCAATCCCTACTACAAATAGAACTACCATATGATCCAGCAATCCTACTAATGGGTATTTATCCAAATGAAAGGAAATTATTATATCAAAGAGATATCTGCACCCCCATGTTTATTGCAACAGCCAAGATATGGAATCAACCTAGGTGTCCAACAACAGATGAATGCAAAGCAAATGTGGTATATTATACATTGAATGAAATACTATTCAGCCATAAAAAGAATGAAATCCTGTCATTCATGGCAACATGGATGGAACTGGAGGGCATTACTTTAAATGAAATAAGGCAGGAACAGAAAGTTAAACATGACACGTTCTCATTCATATATGGAAGCTAAAAAATGTTGATCGCTGCATATCTCAGCACAGATTTTAAAAAAAGTTGATCTCATAGAAGTAAAAAGTAGAACAGAGAATACTAGGGTCAAGAAGGGTTGGGAGAAGGGACGGATAGGGAGATTTGTTATAGGATACAAAATTACAGCTAGATAGGAGGACTAAGTTCCAGTCTTCCATACCACTGTAGGATGACTACAGTTAATAATACATGATATTGTTTTAAATATCTAGAAGGAGGATATTGAACATTCTGAACACAAAGAAATATTTAATATGATGGATATGCTAATTACCTTGATCTGATCGCTATACATTATATGTATCAAAATATCACTATGTACCCCATGAATAATATGTACGATTATTATTTGTGAACTAAAAAATAAAATTAAAAATGTTTTAAACCATTAAAAATGTTTTATTTTAAAAATTTAAAATAAAAAGTGTTTCTCTCGTGATCTACAGAACAGAATCAAATGAAAGAAAAGAAAAATAAAATTTTATAATAATAAACAAACAAACAAGTGTTTCTCTTATAACCCTTTAGACTGAACCATGTGGGCTTGTCTTTGGTTCCTGTGCCATCTAGTAATACTATTTTGGGAAAATCTTATTTTCTCAGCCGGAGTGTAAGAGTCGGGCTCATAGAGGGCACTCGACATATATTTGTTGATTAACTAGATGTCTCCCTGCTTACACAATTAACTCCCTTAGAGACCCTGTATTGTTTGACTTTTCCAGTCTCCACCAGTACCAGGCCAAAGCCTGGGTGGATCAGTCTGCTGATGATTACCTTAGCTCCCCCTTCCCGGCTCCCAGTACCATCCCAGTCTTCGCCCACTTTTTACTGAGCCTCCATCCTTTGACCCGTTCACAAACCTGGATCTGCTGGGCCAGTTTCACAAAGGGCGCCAAGTAGGATGACTTGGCAAGGCGCAGGATGGACTCAATGTGTTTCACTCCCTCCTTCACCAGCTGTTTACTGATGCCAGACAGGTCTGTACATCGGTTGCGCCAGAACTCAATCTCCTCCAAAGGACCTGAATTTTCTCCTGTCTCCACAGTCTCCTGGGCACTGAGCACCTCCTTTATCTGCCGGGTCCAGTGGATCATGGAGGCTGCAGGGGAGAGGACAAAACCCCTTGCATTTCTTCACGCTGCTCCCCAGTGGCTTCTCCTGCCCCACATAGCCCTCCTGACCCAACTCCTTTGTCAACACCTGGGCTGCCCCTTTCCTCTCCCCTGCAATCCCTGGCAGAGGCTGGCCGTGCCAGCCACACTCACTCTCTAGCCGCTGCACCAGCTCTTTGTCCTTCACCACCACCTCGGGCTTCATGTTCATGGCCTCTGCGGGGATGTAGAGGACTGTGTGCCCCTCCAGTTTGTACCGAGTGTCTAAGCAAAGGAAAGGCCCGGGGAAGCTTTCAGAGGGGAGGAGTTCTTGCTGCCCCCGTATCAGTCATGGTTGATGATTGGTGGGGGGCCCAGGAAGTGTATGCATTTCAGGAGAGCAGTCAGGGGAAACTGACCTGTGCTTTTTTTTTATCTCAAAAGGAGAAATGACAGAAGGCAAGAGGGGAACTTCATGGAGGTATAACAAGAAATTGCCAAAAAATAAAGTCAAAGGTCTTTACCACACCCTCAATACTCTCTACCGTGAGACATGCAAGTCCCCCCACCACCCCGTACCACTTACATTTCACCTTACCCCACATGCACTCTTAAAATTTTCCAATTCTGGCCAGGCATGGTAGCTCACGCCTGTACACCTAGCACTCTGGGAGGCTGAGGTGGGAGGATCCCTTGAGCTCAGGAGTTCCAGACCAGCCTGAGCAAGAGTGGGACCCTGTCTCTACTCAAAATAGAAAAATTAGCCGGTCATCGTGGCTGTCGCCTGTAGTCCCAGCTACTCGGGAAGCTGAGGCAGGAGGAGCACTTGAGCCCATGAGTTTGAGGTTGCTGTGAGCTAGGCTGATGCCATGGCACTCTAGCCTGGGCAACAAAGGGAGACTGTCTCAAAAAAAAAATTCCAATTCTAAGCTTGAGTGGGTCCAGCCAACCAGTTCTACAGCAGAAAAGTGTGTCTGGATTAGAAGGTAGATCCTGTGCCCTACTTGACTCATTGGACAAACCAGTAGGGTTGGGAGTGCACGAAAGAGAAACTAGCTACTGCAGCCTTCCTGCTCACCTGTCAGGCAGGCCAAGAACCTGTGCAGATGAGAAGCAAAGTGATTTCGAATGCTCTCCGGCCAGGTTGTGTTTATAAAGATCTGAGGGGCAAAGACGCCACTGAGCAGCCGAAGCAGGGCTGGGATGTAGGAACCCCGCACTGTCCCATACTGCACAGTTGCCTCGAAGTTCTCCGCAGTGATGGGGACCGGTGCTTGGCGAATGAAGTAGACAATCTGATTCTGGGTCTGCATGAAAGACAGTACATTAGAGTTCAGTCTCCAGTCCCAGCCACGATATCCAAAGGAACCTGGGGCTCCAGTCACGAAAGCCTGGCTGAGTCCTTTGTCATAGCCCCTTGGTGTGCACCCTGATCCTTCTCTAAAAGCAAGTGCCATGAGGTGCTTCCTGTTCTTTCCAGGGACATAATAGATTCCATACACAGAGATGTGGGGAGGAAGTGCAAAGAACATGCCTTGAGGGTGGGGCTCCAGAACTTAGTCCAATGCCTGGCACATAGTAGTGCTCAATAAATGTTGGTTGGTTGGATGGATGAATGGTAGAAAAGGAGGGAATGAATGAAGCACTTCAGCCACTGGAAAAGCAGAAAGGACTGGAAGAAAAAGACGGTTGTATAGAGTTCCATGTCCTTTTTCTCAGTTTTTCGTTTATCTTTTGATTTTGCTTATAGTGAGTTTTCGTTGCTCGCCTTCACAAATGTGTAACTTTCATGTAGTTAAATCTGATACTTTTGGCTGGGCACAGTGGCTCACACCTGTAATCCTAGCACTTTGGGAAGCTGATGTGGGAGGATCACTTGAGGTCAGGAGTTCAAGACCAGCCTGAGCAAGAGCGAGACCCCCGTCTCTACAGAAAATAGAAAAATCAGCTGGACATGGTGGCACATGCCCGTATTCCCAGCTACTCAGGAGGCTGAGGCAGGATGATCACTTGAGCCCGGGACTTTGAGGTTGCTATGAGCTATGACAACACCCTGTACGCTACCCAGGTGACAGAGTGAGACCATGTCTCAAAAAAAAAAAAAAATTCTAAAATTCTTTTTTTTTTTTTGAGACAGAGTCTCACTTTGTTGCCCAGGCTAGAGTGAGTGCCGTGGTGGCGTCAGCCTAGCTCACAGCAACCTCAAACTCCTGGGCTCAAGCAATCCTGCTGCCTCAGCCTCCCAAGTAGCTGGGACTACAGGCATGCGCCACCATCCCCGGCTAATTTTTTTTTCTATATATATTAGTTGGCCAATTCATTTCTTTCTATTTGTAGTAGAGATGGGGTCTCGCTCTTGCTCAGGCTGGTCTCAAACTCCTGAGCTCAAACGATCCGCCCACCTCGGCCTCCCAGAGAGCTAGGATTACAGGCTTGAGCCACCAGGCCTGGCCTAAAATTCTTTAAAGTCTTTTCTACCACATGCTTAGACAGGCCATTCCCACCCTAAGATCAGATTCACCTGTGGGGTTTTTTCCCTCCTTTAGTGCTTTTGTGACTGTACTTCACAATTTAATTTTAAAAACTAAAAATAAAGCACGAAGAAGAAATTAACAGTCATCCATCTTGCCACTGCCCAGAAATAAATCTTGGCATTTTGTGTTCATTTTTTAAAAAGCTTAACAATAATTTTTGTTAAGATGATATATTTTCATTACAAATAATTGAAACAATGCAAAAAATACAAAAATAGACTGGGTGTGGTGGCTTACACCTGTAATCCTAGCACTCTGGGAGGCCAAGGCGGGCAGATTGTTCTAGGTCAGGAGTTTGAAACCAGCCTGAGCAAGACCCCGTCTCTACTAAAAATAGAAAGAAATTAATTGACCAACTAAAAATATATATACAAAAAATTAGCCGGGCATGGTGGCGCATGCCTGTAGTCCCAGCTACTCCAAAGGCTGAGGCAGTAGGATTGCTTGAGCCCAGGAGATTGAGGCGGCTGTGAGCCAGGCTGACGCCACAGCACTCACTCTAGCCTGGGCAACAGAGTGAGACTCTGTCTCAAAAAAAAAAAAAAATACAAACATAACAGTAAAAATGTCATCTAAAATTCCACCATGCAGAAATTAATAGTTAACATTAGAAAAAATATTATTCCAGACACTTTATATAGCTATATACATATATAAAATTAATTAAATGAGTTTTTTTAAAATAGGGTCATGCTGTTTTAATTAAAAGTATTACATTTAATTTTACTTGAATTTAAGAGAATAAAAAGAAATGGAAGTAGATATAAAGAAATTGTTGAGCTTCAAATAAATGTTTCTTTACCCAGAAGAGAGATTTCTTCCCAAAAGACCCCTTTTTATGGTTGTAAGACAGAAAGATTATGAAAAATATTAAGAGTTTTCTCACTATCTTTCAATTTTAAGTTCTATTGACTCACTGCTTTTTTCCCCTCTTAGTACTCACTGGTTGTAGCATCGATTCTGCTTTGAAAGGCATTAGCATTCTCATTCTCCCTCTACTTCCCAATTTTTGTTATGGTATTATTTTTACATTGTTCAAGTCTATAACATTCACATTCTATAAATAACTATAATTCCTATGGTTATTTAATATCAGTTCTTTGTTTAAATGAACTGAATGTTCATTGATTCTCTATTCCTGAGTTCTTTATTTGGTTCATTTCTTGATTGACTGCATTGCAATTGACATTTCTATTTTTTTTAAATAGGGTTCTTTCAAAATTGAAAATGACAGCCTATTTTCTGCCTTTATACTTGAACATTTTGACTGGGAATAATACCCTTGGATCATACTGTTTTTCCTGTAGAAAGTGTTAAAAGAAGTCTGAGACTAACCTGATGTGTCTAGTAGGATAATTTGGTTTTTTGACTAAACTAATTTTTCCCAAACTTTTACTTTGAAAAAAATTCCTATGCATAAAAAAGTTACAAGAAGGCCAGGTATGGTGGCTTATGCCTGTTATCCTAGCACTCTGGGAGGCTGAGACAGGAGGATCGCTTGAGGTCAGGAGTTCAAGACCAGCCTGAGCAAGAGCGAGATCCCCATCTGTACTAAAAATAGAAAAAATTAGCCATGCGTGGCGGCGCAAACCTATAGTCCCAGCTACTAGGGAGGCTGAAGCAGGAGGATCCCTTGAATCCAGGATTTTGAGGTTGCTGTGAGCTAGGGTGACGCCACGGCACAGATTGAGACAACAGAGTGAGACTCTGTCTCAAACACACACACACACACACGTACACACACACGCACACACACACATACACACATACACACGTGCGCGCACACGTGCACGCACACACGCACACATACACACACATACACACATGCACACACACATACACACACACGCGCACACACACACGCACACACACATACACACACGCGCACACACACGCACACACATGCATACACACACACATACACACACATACACACATACACACACGCACGCACACATACACACATACACACATACACACACGCACACACATACACACATACACACATACACATACACACACACATACACACATACATACACGCACACACACATACACACACATACACACATGCATGCACACATACACACATACACACATACACACACATACACACACACATACACACATACACATACACACACACATACACACATACACTCACGCACACGCACACACATACACACACATACACACACGCACACACACATACACACACACATACACACATACACACACACACATACACACACACGCAGATTATGTTGAATTCCAGGAGCCAGGCCAGGATCACACATGATCATGTCTCCTTAATCTCTTTTAATTTCAAATACTTATCCAGCCTTTTTCTTTCTTTTTAGTCCAGACCAGTCTTTTCTGAAATGTCTCTTAATTTGAATTTATCTGATTGTCTCCTCATTATTAGATTCAAGCTAAATATTCTTGGCAGGAATACCACATAAGTGACGTTCCTAAGAAATAATTTCCTCGAATTGTAGTCACTTAACAAAGATGTATATTGACATTAAACCTTACCTAGCAAATTGTGTGCAATATGTAACAGCATGTCCTTTCGATTCCCAGATTCAGCTCCTTCTGCATTTCAGGGAAATTCTTTGTATTTTAGCTCTAAATTTATATTCTGTTTCATTTGCTGGTTCTCTGCACTAGATCATCTGTGTCTGTCTTTCATATCTATTAGCTTCTCTCTAATTGCATTAATGTCTTTGGCTTTTGCTTCTGCATACATTCTGAGGACCTCGAGCCTCTCTGTTGATGACAGGGTTTTCTGCCATAGCTATTCAGCTCCTTGCTGTTTCCAATCTACCAGTTTTGTAACATGCTGCTTTATTCATTTCCTAAATTCTGCAATCTCCCTTTTATCTCATTCTCACATTTTATTTCATGTCAGCTTTTTAAAAAATTGAATTCCTGTTCTTATTAAGTTGTAGTATAACATGATGCTGTTGTGAGGAATCTCCTTGTGTTCATTCAGTTATGTTTTCCTCTTTTGCATGCTTTGTTCCTTTTTTTTTTTCCCCCTTGGTGCTTGCAGTTGCCATGTAATTTCTTTTCATTTTGCTCATGCTTAGGCAGCAAGCACATGAATTCATTCTTTTTGCTCTAACATACTGTGGGTGACTTGACCTCCCACTGTGAGAGACCAGTCTATTTTGTCCCTGAAAGTTAAAGTGAAAGGGTTGAGTATTTTATGTTTTATTCACTTTTCTGGAGCTTAAGAGAATTGCTTCAGGGGACAGGCAGGTGGTTAAGGCTAATTTAAGGCAGTGGAAAACCTTTGTTAAAACATCTAAGCTCACACTCTCTCTCCTCCCTCCCTCCCTTTCTCACGCGTGCTCTCTCTCTCTCTCTTTCTCTCTCTCTCTCTCTAAGAGACAGGGTCTCACTATGTTGCCCATGCTGGATTCAAACTCCTGGGCTCAAGCAATCCTCCAGCCTCCTGAGTAGCTGGGCGCACCATATTTCCCTCTTTTGAGATGTTGTTGTCAAATGCTCCCAGGTTCACTTCACATAGCTGTGGACGCACAATGCCTGTAGGGAGGATGGTTCTTTGACTCTGTGCACGTGCTTTTCATTAGTCACCCATTTTTAAAGCTTATTAGATTCTATTATGCTTCTTTCCGTGTTAGTTTACTCTTTGGGGGGGAGTTGTGTGATTTTTGTTGGTTGGCTTTTTTTTTTAATTATTTTTTGCTGGTTTTACTTTATGTTTGTTTTATCAGGTATTCAGGGTAATGATTTTTTAAGGAAGTTTCAATTGGCCAGCTGAACTCAGGAGAATACAGTTAAATCTGTTATCTATTCAGAATATTTCAGCATGCTGACTAGATTTTTTTAATTGAAAAACTTTGTGTTCCATATGTTTCCCAATTGTATTCATTGAATAATCTATCCTTGCCCACAGATTTTAAAATGCCATTTTTAATAGAAAATGCTTCCATATCTGTTTCTGTAGTTTCTATTTTCTGTGTTTCCTACGTTTCTGTACCGTTGCTTATAATATATATTCCTGTCCTAATACAACTCTGTTTTAATGACTACAGTTTAATAGGACAGTATCATATTCACAAGTTTCCCCATTACTTTCCTTCATCATCTTTGCTATTTTCATGTCTTTTTCTGGAGATATTTTTAAATCTTTTATACAAGAAATCTAGGGACTGTGGCATTTGGGCACTATGACTAGAGTTGCATTAAAATGACACATTTTTTAGATGAAATTATCTTTATAATATTAAGACTCCCACTCAGAAACAGGCTTACTATCTATTCAAATCTTCTGTCATGGCCTGAAACAAAGTTGTTTTCTTTAATATAAATCCACTTTAATATAAATCCACTTTTATATTAAATATTGGTATCCAACTATAAATGTATTCCAAACACTGTGAAATCAAGAAAAAATATATATATATATACACATATAGATGTATTTTGCAGATTTTTGTTCCTTTTGTGAATTAAATCTTTTTTTCATTATGTTTTATGGCTGATTATTGCCAATACACAGGAAAAACCCATAGCCTGCTTTGTCTGTGTTTAATATAGAATGCTTTGCAAATTGTGTCATTGTTGCACAGGGCCATGCTAATCATCATCATAATTTTAATTTTTGTATATGCAGTGCCAATAAGAGCAAAGCAATAGCCTTTTTTCTTTTCCAACTTTTTATTTCAAAAATTTTCAAGTACACAGAAAAGTTCAAAGAATTTTACAATAATGACCTTGTACTCCCGCCACCCAGACTCTACCAACACCATTTTAGCATACATCTGGCTTTTAACTGTCTCCCTACCCTAGATTTACCCTTCTCTAATGCATTCTCCACATTGTTGAAGTAGTTATTTAACTCCTAAAAGATTTCCTAGCTCTCTCTGGGATAGCAGCCAAGTTCTCTAGTATAACATTCAAGGCCCTTCATAAGCTGACCCCAACGTATCTTTTCAGTATCATTTCCCACTACTCCTCTTTTCTTTGTACATAGAGTGGTCTTTACTGAATTGCTCTTAGCTAGACTTGATGAAATCCTACTTTTCCTGCATCTCCAGCTCAAACTGCCCCTCTACCGCCAAGCCCTCCCAGAATTCCACTGGCTCTATTAGTTGCTCCCTTAAAGCTCCTATAAAGCTTAGCCCATGGTCACAAAGTACAGTAAACATTCGTTTATATGTCCGTCTTCCCCACTAGACCATGATGTCATCAAAAGCAAAACCCCCTCCTTCTCTGTATCCCTGCCACCAAGTAGGGTGGCTGACACATAGTGGGGCTCAATAGGCCTTGCAGCACAGGGGACAGCGAGACTCAAGGATAACAAAGATACACAGCCCCCAGCTCCCTGTAAGACCAACTTTGATCTGGGCAAGTAGGGTACGCACCTGTATGGGCATGCCCAGTTCTAGCTTCAGCCCACAGCAGGGGTCAATGAAGATGGTGAGGATGGATTCTGCAGGGTTCTGGGCAAAGTGTTCCAGAATGGCATTGTGCTCCTCTGTCCACACCGCGTCTGCCAGTCCTGTCAGCATGGCTCGGGAGAGGAAGAAGGGCTTCTACAGGAGAGTGGACAGAAAGCCAACGTACTCAGGGCTGTGAGAGAGGCCTTTCTCCCATTCATAACCACAGGTGAGGACGTGGGAGATGAGAGAAGCCAGACAGGTTTAGAACGGTGAGGAGAAAGCTGAGGATGGACTGAATGATAGGTTTGGAGCTTTTGAAGAAACAAGACAACAAGATTCTCTTGTCTCTAAAAGTAAAACAGATCATAGAGGAAAATAATAGGATATGATCTTCCCAAGATATTTCATTTATGCCTGTGATTTGTAAAACTGCATTATCAAGAACTCTCAACGTCAAAGGTAAAAGTGAATTAAGAAAGCCAGGTGTAGTGGCTCAGGCCTATAATCCCAGCAATTTGGAAGGCTGAGGCAGGAGGATCACTTTAAGACAGGAGTTTGAGACCAGCCTGGACAACATAGTGAAACCCTGTCTCCAAAAAATAAAAAAATAAAAAGAAAGTGAATTAAGGGAACATATACGATACTAGCCTAGATCAAGCAATTAGGAGCAGGGAGATGCATACAGGAGCAATTTCTTCATGATGCAGCCCCCTCAGTATGCTGAAGTAAGTTAGATACTAGGTAAAAGTCAGTTGGCACAGCAGTAAGGAAGAATTGAGCAGGGAAAAAAAGACTGAAAAAAAACACCAAAGAACAAATTGATTAGATGGAAGAAAATTGTAACTGGTGGCTAGGAAAAAAAATTATCTATAGAACTCTACTAAATGAATTCGGGAAACTACAAGACAGGAAGATGTAGCTCAGTGAACTTGAGAAGTCACCTTATCCTTCCTCCCGGTATTCCTGGAAGGTTAAGAAGTAATCTCTTTTTTTTTGAAACAGAGTCAGGCTCTGTTGCCCGGACTACAGGGCTAGAGTGCCGTGGCATCAGCCTAGCTCACAGCAACCTCAAACTCCTAGGCTCAAGTGATCCTCCTGCCTCGGCCTCCTGAGTAGCTGGGACTACAGGGGCAGACCACCACGCCCAGCTAATTTTTTCTATTTTTAGTAGAAATGGGGTCTCCATCTTGCTCAGGCTGGTCTCGAACTCCTGAGGCTCAAGCAATCCTCCCGCCTTGGCCTCCCAGAGTGCTAGGATTACAGGCATGAGCCACTGCACCAAGCCAAGAAGGAATCTCTTACTTAAAGTTTCCAGGTCAAGAATTTTTAATAGACAGTGATCTAAAATATTTCCTACATATAGACAGGGATAAACACATGACAAAAACATTAAGACCACAATAAGTAAATGGACAAGAGGACATGAACAGGCCGGGCATGGTAGTAGAAACTCCATCTCTACTAAAAATAGAAAGAAATTAGCTGGACAACTAAAAATATATATAGAAAAAATTAGCCAGGCATAGTGGCACATGCCTGTAGTTCCAGTTACTCGGGAGGCTGAGGCAGAAGGATTGCTTGAGCCCAGGAGTTTTAGGTTGCTCTGAGCTAAGCTGATACCACGGCACTCTAGCCCAGGCAATAGAGTGAGTCTCTGTCTCAAAAATAAAAATAAATACTTGATAAATTGATAACACCCAGACCTGGAAAGGGTTTATTGTTTGTGGCCAAAAAGTGCGATCCATTTGGAAAGCAAGTTAGCATTATGTATCAAAAGTGCTAGAAATCTCCTTTACTCTTTGATTCAGTAACTCTGCGTACCAGAATCTATCTTAAGGAAATACTAAACACTTCAAAAGTGTTAGTTTTATTTACAATATTCATCACAGTATATTCTTCTATATTTAGAGACAGGGTCTTGCTCTGTTGCCTAGGCTGGAATGCAGTGGCACAGTCATAACTCACTGAAGCTTTAAATCCAGGGCTCAAGCAATCCTCCTGCCTCAGCCTCCCGAGTAGCTGAGACTACAGGTATGTACCACCACACTTGGCTAACCTTTTATTTTTATTTTTTGTAGAGACAGGGTCTTGCTGTGTTGCCCAGGCTGGTCTAAAACTTCTGGCCTCAGGCAATCCTCCCACCTTGACCTACCAAAGCACTGGGATTACACGTGTGAGCCACTATGCCCAGCCAAAAAAGTATTATTATGAGAGGAAAAAAACTGGAAATGGCAAAATCCCCAAGAGTAATGGTTCAACCATGGCACATGCATCTAATAAAACACTATATTCTGGCCAGGGGTAGTGGCTCACACCTGTAATTCTAGCACTCTGGAAACCAAGGCAGGAGGATTGCTTGAGCTCAGGAGTTCGAGACCAGCCTGAGCAAGAGTGAGACCCCGTTTCTACTAAAAATAGAAAAAATTACCCAGGTATGGTGACACACACCCATAGTCTCAGCTGCTTAGGAGGCTGAGGCAGGAGGATCACTTGAGCCCAGGAGTTTGAGGTTGCTGTGAGCTAGGCTGATACCACGGCACTCTAGCCTGGGCAACAGAGCAAGACTCTGTCTCAAAAAAAAAAAAAAAAAAACTATTTGCATCTAATGAAAAGTGGTGTTTACAAAATTATATACTAACATGAAGAATGATAAAATAGTCTGTGAAAAAGCTTTTTACAAAATTGTAATATATAGCATAGTTAGGACTTATACAAAAACAAACTTGCAAACCTATGTACAGAAAGAAAAGATACATCAAAATATTAACATTGGATGTGTTTGAACAGTAACACTATGAGTTTTATTTTCTTTTACTTCTCTGTCCCTTCCAATTTTTCTTTGATATTCATTACTTTTCTCTCCCTTTTTAAAAATTATCAAGGTCACCAGTCTATTTTTTCTTCTCACCCGGGTTACAATGGGTATGACTAAGCTTTGACGCAACTTGGAAGTGAAGATGTAGGGGGCATTTAGTGTCAGTTTCTCAAGGTGATTGAAGTAGCTTCTGTAAATTCTTCAACCAAAGGAGAGAACCGAATGAAAGGAGGAAAGAGACTGTCTTAGAAATTAGTGGCCAGTTAGGACAATATCTTCCCAGCCTGTTCGACTTGCTCAGATGTTTCACCCAAACAACTGATAAAGCTTGTCACCATTTGCTCAAAAGTGGGAAGACCGGGAGGGCAGCCAAAGACCTGCTCCTCACTCAAAGCTCTCCTCCCCTGGCCAGGCGCGGTGGCTCAAGCCTGTAATCCTAGCTCTCTGGGAGGCCGAGGTGGGCGGATCATTTGAGCTCAGGAGTTCGAGACCAGCCTGAGCAAGAGCGAGACCCCATCTCTACTATAAATAGAAAGATATTAATTGGCCAACTAATATATATAGAAAAAATTAGCCGGGCATGGTGGCACATCCCTGTAGTCCCAGCTACTTGGGAGGCTGAGGCAGCAGGATTGCTTGAGCCCAGGAGTTTGAGGTTGCTGTGAGCTAGGCTGACGCCACGGCACTCACTCTAGCCTGGGC
>VSMD01026262.1:0-115000 GCA_008750895.1 Mirza zaza
AAAAGAAAGTTATTGTTTCAATTATTCCAGACGCAAGCTAGAAAGGTTATTCCTGTATGGCATTCTAGTGTGATAATAAATGAGTAATTGAAAAAAAAAATAAATAAATGAGTAATTGTATGCAGCCTTAAGTGGAACATGAAATCAGCAACAGATTCTTTATAACGAGGTGTGGTTTCATCGGCAGTGGGGATGCAAATCCAGGTTTATGACATATAACCTTTAAAGAGGAAGAAACATTTCCAGAGAAAACAGTTTCATTTTCATACTTTTTAAATAATTATCATTAACACTAACAATCATAGATATAAAAATTATTTTATTTTAATATACAAAGGAAAGAAAATTATTCTCAAGTAAAATTGTATAATCATCCAATTAAGAGGGATCTTTAATTATGATTCTTTATCTACTTTATGATTAATTTTTAAAACTATTAACAGTGAGAAAATTAATATTTTTAATGATATCTTTCTAATTGTAGATGTGTTCTGTATTTCTCATATAAAACCATTTAGAGAGATGTTTTTTAATACAAAAACTTTTAAGTAATATATATATAATGGGTTTAACTATTAATAGAATATATATTTGAAAATAAACTCTATGTCTCATGGTTATCTGGTAATATGTTATAAATCTATAAAACTAAGCTATTTTCTGAAAATTAGTACTACCTATCTGCAAATATATTGCCAGTGGAGACTTGAAATATAACTCAATTATTAGAGAGGTTAAGTTTTACTTTCAAATATATTTTTCATAAAATATAAATTGTAATATAATTTACCAGTATTTTCATTATTTTGTTTCTAAATTGTGCAGAAATTTAGCTTTATCGAATTGTTACCTTAGGCTCAAGTGTAAAAAATTCTGTCTAAATTTCAGTTGCTATCATTACATTCTTTCAAATGTTATCCTGTAACCAATTTCAATAGAATTTTTCTTATATTTTTAAAATATGTTGTGTTTTATGATTGCTATCTCTTCCAGCAGACAAATTATGGTAACAATGACTTACTTTACAGGAAACCACTGAAACCAACTGCTGGACATAGGAAACCAAATCATCCTAAGTTAAATTGAGATTTCTCTTTTTAAGTCAGAACTTTACGAAGAGAAACACTCTCTTTTTTAAAAATCTGCTTTAATAGGGTGATACCCTTTTATTTGGATCTTCATCCAAAGAGACAATGAGAAAGGGGGTATTATGAGCTCAGGGTAGGGCTAAGACAAAAGGTGAACAAGAAGATACATCCACTTCATTGCTAATGTACTATTAGGCAAATAGCTCTAGATCATTCAGTGCAAAATGCATTTTGACAAGATAAATTTGGAAAGAAACCTAAAATTTCACAATAAACAGATCACAGTAAAAGATCATGAAGATAATGTTTCTATGAAAAGAAAAAAGAAGTATTAGAATTATAGTATTGGGGTGCCACAACATTAGCACAATGGTATGAATTATTTAGAACTAATTGTGCAGCTCTATTAGCAAGGCTTGACTTACATACATACAATTGTAGTTTATGGAGAAGGCGAATAAAAAGAAATTCCCTTTGCCCAGTCTTAAATGAGCTGTGCATTGCAATGTAAAGGTAGCAAAGAAAACATTTTTGAAACAGCAGTAAGATGTTTTCTATAAGTCTCAAAATGAATATGTTCTTTTCAAGAGCTGCACAAAATATATAGATAACTTCTTCCAGGGATAATTCCTGTGAATACTTTTATTAAGTTGAAATCTGGAAGCTTCTTCAGAAAGTCAAGGAGTCATGAGTACAATTTATCAGTGTGGAGAATTCTTGATCAAATGTTGTGATATTGTGAAAAATGCCTTTCAATAAAATATATTTCTAGAAATAAACTATGTTATATCTATTTCGAATCTTTTATCTAATTCAAAATAAAATAGAATAGATATCATAAATACAGTATATGCCACTGTATTTTACATTCCTTCAGAAATGTTAGACGTGAGCTATCATGCTACAATTTTATATATAATGCATGATGGTCAGGGAGGTGGATCTCATATTCTTTCTTTTACAAAAATAATAAACTAAAATGTTTTCTTTTAATATACAAAGTTATTAAATTCTCTCTGTTTCCATTTGTCCATTATAAAAACACAGAGATTAAATAATATTTGAGTGTATATGTTATTAAGGAAGAGACACTAGTAAAAAATATTTCAGAAATTTTAGTACATTAGTGAATTAGTGCAAGGAATTGAAGAAGTGTTCTATAGATTTGTTTCTCAATAAATTTTACAGATCTGATTATTTTAAGACAGCAACTTGGTTTGAATCATGTTATCTTTTCTTTTTGAATCATGATATCTTGTTGGTAAAACATTTTTCATCATAATTTACAAGTGATTTTTAGATTCCGAATGCATATAATTGTGTCTGTATGTAAACTATGAAAAAGATGGATGCTTCACCTATTCATATAAAGCACAGAGAATGGTTTCTGCCACACAGTAGGCATTTAATAGCTTGATAAATATTCGGTTAATAAATAAATGGAGAAACAAAAAAGTCAATGAAGACAGTTTCAAATTTCCAAAAGTACTATTAATTCAGTCATGATATAAAGACAAATCACCAGAGGACTACTTTTGAGCTAAATGAAATAGGTGAAAGATGATTTTTAGAGAGAAATGATTTGGTGATTGCAGAGTCAGAGGTTTTACACCAGGCATGCAGAATATGATCTCCGGGTTTGTAGGTTTTTCATTAATTTCTTGATTCATTTGACATTCAGCAAATATTTGTTAAATGCTTATTGTGACATAATAACTGTGCTAGGCATGGCCACAGAATGGGTAAAATTGTTAAGTTTTGCCCATCCTCTCAATGTATCTAAACATATTGGAGAATACAGAGTCGTAAAAAGTAGCAGACTTCATGTAAGTAATTAACAATTACTCTCAAGATAAAACTTTATGAACCCAAATGCTATTTTAGGTATTTATGATTTACTGGTTGTCTGTCCAAGTCAACCAGTATTTAGTTTTAGTGCAGAAACCAAATTAGATAAGAAATTGACACTCAGCTAATTCAAGCAAATGGAACTGGATATTCCTAAGAGATGTTTTCATTGGGCTATGAGTTTGGTAAATATCTCTCACACTTTAAGAATAATTTGAATCTAAAGAAATGTGTGTGTTAAGTAAATATATATTAAATATCTACTATTAACAACAAAATATCTTTTATTAGCTGTGTCAAATTGACATTCTTTTTCCTTTAGATCATGATTGATAATATTTAACATATTCTTTATTTGTTTTTCAACAATTGATCCACTATGAACCATCTTATGAGAGAAAGAGGGATACAATGATAGAATAAAGTACACAAGACTTGGACTTCAATATTATTACCCAATTATTTTAGGATAATATACATTTCTGACATTATAGTTTCTGGCCATGGGCAAAATGGTTTAAATATTCAGTTATATATTTTATTTTAATATCATTTGATTCTTAACATGAAGTGTTAGCAGTTTCCCTCCAAAAATCTGCATGTGATATTTTAATTATAAGTTAATAACTAAAAAAATAAATTCTAATTTGTATAAACGTATAAATTTATATATACATATGTATATTCATATTTCTCTATATATATGTATGTGTACATATATGTGTGTGTATACAAATGTCTAGAGTGTGGATATATCATATAATATTCATGTAGTGTAACTTATGAATACATTTATTTTTTAAATAAGATACATAGATGAAATGAGGAAAAAAATCACTTTTTATCTTGTAAATAAAAACTTTAGCTTTGAAGTAGAGTCCCACATCCTGCCACTAGCTAGATCTGTTTCCTTGACCAAATTACCTAATCTTTCTGAATTTATTTCCTTTTCTGGAAAATGTATATGATAAAATCCTATTTTTTCCAGGGCTAGCTATTGTAAGAAATAAATAAGCTAATGAATGCACAGAAGAAAATTGCATAGTCTGTTCTCATGGGAAACACTCAATTAATATTGAATACCATTCCTTTTTATTCCAACTCCTGTTTAATAGTATCAGTTTTATTGGTGGAAATTACTCTGCATTCGTTTAGGGAAAAGTACAATTTAAAAGAAATAGCAAAAATATGTGGCTTCTCATACAATGAAAAAAATAATTCTGAAAGAAATTATTGCCTGCCTTTTTACCTGAGAGGCTGAAGTGATATTATCTCTGAGCACAAGCTATTATTAACACCAAGAATTGTTTTTCTCTTTCTCTTAGTGTTCCACGTTATCTTAAGGAATGCTTTAGGACATATTCAAATAATTTAATTCATACTCTGTGCTCATTATCCTTTCAGTTTATCACACAATCATTTGAGTACTTTGAGTTTCTAAATATGCCAATCTGGTAAAGCATGCTGGAAGGACAACTGAACTCCAGAACCTCACTGTTGGGGACTCTCTTCTGCTACTTATCTTTGAGTGAAACTGCTCACAGGACACAGGACTTTGTTCAGCCACTGATTTTTATATGTTAATTTCTATATTAAACTGAATGCTTAGTGAAAATTCCACACGGCTCTTGGTCTTTTTTCTTTGTTTTTCTAATTTTTGCAAACAGGTTGGACAGTGTGGTGAGTAGAATCTCAATGTTAACAAGTATATCTATTTTGCTTAATGTAGCTAAAGGGACTAATGTTTCCTAATCCTGACTTAGGTAGTGCTCTAATTTCCTATTAACCATCTTTGACTTATTAATAATCATTAATATTGATTAGTATTTATGTATCTGATGTGAAACAAACATTTAATGAGGATCTGCTATGCTACTGTATCCATGTTCTATGCATTGAGGTAACTGCTCAAATTCCTAATGGAGGAATAATAATGCTTACCAATTCATTCTTAAGTTCTTTTAACTATATAATTCAAAGCCAACAAGCACCACAAAAACTTTGGTTAAACAATATATCCAAGTTTTCAATGGTGCTGTTTTTCTAGTGAGCTGAGTGATTATCTCAGATATGACTAGGCAAAGACTAATAATTTTTGACTATAGGAGATTCATTTTAACTTACTCTACATTTTTATGTAATTTTCTTTGCCAATCTCAAAGTGTTTTTTGAAAATTTAGCTTAAAAATATGACATGATATCATATGATAAACCAGGAACATGTCTTATAACACAGAATGGAATTGATAGATTCAGTTAAATCTAATAGTATCTAAAGTTCTAGTGCATGCAGTCCTCATATTTAAAGGGGATTTTGGTGACAAACAAATTGGGAAAGTGGTAGGTCTTGCCTAAAGTGGGATAGTGATCTGCTCTTATGTCAATTAATGCAAACTTCTACCTATCTCAGTTTTATGTTTTAATGTTTCTCATAATAGTTGTTTTGAAAATGTGTTTTAATGCAAATAATTGGCAGTCATCGATCTAGTCATTTGTATAATTGATTGATATTACTATCATTTTTTTACTGTTATAGAATATATCTAGATTATAAATTGAATTTTGTTGATGGAAAATGAGCCAATGAATATATAAGAAAATAAGATTATAAGACATTGCTATAATGACAGTCAGGCGGTATGTACCACATGTAAAATTAGCTAACAGTTTTCATTATTTCATATGTTCATATCTTCTAAAATATTGCTGGCTAGAACCCTCTATGTTTTAGTGGACTTTATATTTTAGAGCATTTTTAGGTTCACAGAATTGAGTGAAAGGTACAAAAATTCCCCATATACTCTCTGTTCCCACACATGCACAGCCTTCCCCGTTATCAACTTTCCCCACCAGTGTAGTACATTTCTTACAGTGAACCTACATTGACACATTGCTATCAATTAATGAGTGTTGTTTACATTAGGGTTCATTCTTGATGTATATTTTTTGGGTTTGTACAAATGCATAATGGCATGTATCCATGTCTATATTACCACACAGAGTAGTTTCACTGACCTAAAAATATTCTGTAATCCACGTATGTATCTCTCCCCACCAAAAACTACACATTTCATGTTATCTCCTTGATCTGTTAATTTGTGAGTTTCATGTAAATTGAAAAACATTGAATATATCTTTTATATAGCAATGTCAGTGTTTTGTTGCCTCCCCACAGCATAAGCACTTAGCAACAAAAGGCGTTATTATCATTTTATTATAAAGAAAGAAATTGAGTCTTTAATAGTTCACTTAACTTGCCCAAGGTCCCAGAACTAGAGAATGTTTCTGGCTTCGTTTAGTAGTTCGTAATATCCTCTGTGCAACATTTTCTGTGTGCTTAGCATGGTGCTTCATGAAAGAGCTTGTAGTCAATAAATCTTCATGACCGACTAATCTCCAAGTGAAGCTGATCGTAACAACTCTAACCAAGTAAGACTAGCAAATATTTCACTAAATTTATTTTTCTAGTCATAGTAAAATGGTGCAGAAAATATAATGATTATATAAATTACACACTAATTTTCTTTTAAACTTTTTATTATAAATTAACAATTATATAAATGTATGCTGTACAAACTCACGCCATAATTTCTATGTACAAGGTGAAATAATTGAATCAAGCTATTTGATGTATCCATCATTTCAAATACTTGACATGTTTTGTGATGAGAACATTTGAAATTTACTCTTTTAGCAATTTTGAAACGTACAATACTTTATTTTTAACTAAATAAATTCCTCCTCTCTGAGATTCTGTAGCCTTTGACCATTATCTCCCCATACCTTCCAACCCCCAGGATCCGTACTCACCATGCTACTCTCTGCTTCTATGAGTTTGAATGTTTTAGTTTACACATATAAGTGAGAATAGATGGTATTCGTCTTTCTAGGCCTGGCTTATTTCACTTAGCATAATGTCCTTCAATTTTATCCATGTTGTTGCAAATGACAAAATTTCCTTATTTTTTACAGCTAATATTTCATTGTATGTATTTGCCATGTTTTCTTTATTCATTCATCCTGTCCTGGACATTTAGGTTGATTCTATATCTTGGCTATTGTAAAAGGCGCTGCAATGAGCTTGCGAGTGCAGACATGTCTTTTGCAGACTGATTTCAAATATTTTTGATAAATAACCAGAAGTGAGATTGCTGGATCCTATTGCAATTCTCTTTGTAATGTACTGAGCAACCTCCGTACCCAGTTTACCATAATGAACATACTAATTTACATACCCACTAACAGTACACAAAGGTTTTCTTTTTTCCACATCCTTGCTAACACTGGTTTGCTTTTATCTTTTTCATAATAGCCATTCTGACAGATGTGAGATGACATCTCATTATTCTTTTGATTTTCATTTTTAATGATTAACAATACTGAACATTTTTTATATATCAGTTTGCTATTTGTATGTACTCTATGATGAAATATATATTCACTTCCCTTGTCTATTTTTTATTGGATTTCTTTATTTTCTTGTTATTGAATTGCTTGAACTTCCTATATATCTTAAATATTAGGCCCTTATTGGATGTGTGGCTTGCAAATACTTTTCCCCAATGAATAGGTTGTCTCTGCACACTGCTAATTGCTTCCTTTGCTGTGCAGAAGCTTTTAATTTTAATACCATTTGTCTGGTTTTGCTTTTGTCGTCTACACTCTTAGGGTCAAATACAAAATATTATTGCTCAGATTAATGTTATATAGTTTCCCCCCTGTTTTCTTCTAGTATTTTTACAGTTTCTTATCTTACATTTAAGTATTTAATCCATTTTAGTTGATTTTTGTATATGATGTGAGATAAGAGACCACATTCATTCTTCTGCAAGTGAATATCTAGTTTTCTTGACATCATTTATTAAAGATACCATCCACCATCCTTCTTCTATTGTATATTGTTGGCACCTTTGTGAAAAATCATTGACCATACAAGTATGAGATCATTTCTGGAATCTCTATAGTGCTCCCTTGATTGATACATGTATTATTGTATCGTGCTATTTAAATTACAATAGCATTGTAATATAATTTGAAATCAGGTAGTATAATATGTCCAGCTTTGTTCTTTTTACTCATGATTTCATGATTCTCTTGGCTATTTTACCTTTGTTTTGTTTCTACACAAATTTTGGGATAGTGTTTTCTATTTCTATGAAAAATTCCACTGGAATTTCGTTTAGAATTGTGTTGAATCTATAGATCATTTTGGGTGCTATGTATATTTTAATAATATTAATTTTATAATCTATGAACACAGGATATCATTCCAATTATTTCCAATATCTTTTTCAATTTCTTTCACCAATATTTTATAATTTTTGGTGTACAGGTCTTTCAACTCCTTGGGTAAATTTACACCTAAGTATTTTATGCATGTATATAGGCCATTATTTATAACTATTATATATGGGATAATTCTCTTGATTTTTTCAGATAGTTTATTATTAGTAAATATAAATGCCACTATTTTTTATGTGTCAATTTTGGATTCTGTAATTTTACTGTATTTGTTTATTGGTTCTAACATTTTTTGTTGGAGTCTGTGGGGTGTCTAAATATAAGATAATGTCATTGGCAGTGACGATTTCATTTCCTCTTTTCTATTTGTATGCCTTTTATTTCTTTCATTTGCCTCCTTCCCCTGGCAAGGATTTCCAATAATATGTTGAATAGAAGTGGCAAGAGTGGGCATACTTGTCTTGTTTCAGATCTTAAAGGAAAGTCTTTCAATTTTCACCATTGAGTATAATGTTAGCTGTGGGCTTTTAACAATATGGCCTTTATTGTATTGAGGTACATTGTCTGTATACCTAATTTGGTAATAGTTTTTATTGTGAAAGGATGTTTAATTTTGTCAAATGCTTTTTCTGCATCTATGAATATATGAACCGTGAATATATGAACCATGAGTATATGGTTTTATCCTTTATTCTATTAATGTGTTGTATCACATTTATTGATTGTGTATGTCGAACCATCCTTGTATCCCAGAGATGTATTTCACTGGATCATGGTGGATGATCCTTTTAATGTGTTGCTGAATTTTGTTTCCTAGTATTCTGTTGAGGATTTTTGCATTGAAAGAAAGAAAAAACTAAAAAAAAAATAATGTTTCTTTTCAGGGATATTAGAAAATATCTATTACCTTGAACCTCATCTATGAAGAAACAGTGATACTTATAAATTAGTCCTTGTAGAGCTGTCTCATATATATAAACCTTGGGAAACACTATGTTGCTTTCTTTCTGAAAGATGGATCCAAAAATATTTTTTTAAAAAATCTTCTTTTATAGCATTCTACGTGATGTAGTTTGGCAAAATTATTCAGGAAAGAAGGGGTGAAACATTAATCATTGAATTAATGCATCATTGTCTTTAAAGTGATTTATATGCAAAGGGTGGGAAAAGTTTGTGTGTCAATCTGTTTCACTACTGTTGACTTTGTCTTTTGAAGGGAAAAATCCTACATTAACATAAAACCAAAGGACTATATTATCTAGGCCTCTTCAGTTAACCAGCTCTTCTTCCTGTTAGGCCAGAACTGAAATATACATAAATATAAATGAAGCTGAATGATATTAATATTTTTATGCAACATACTTAATTCATGATTTATAATGTTGCAGCCACCATGCCCCATCCTCAAAATATACCAAGAAAACAAAACTTCCTGTTGTAAATTTGAATTTATCCCCTTCAAAATTAATATAAGTTAGAAAAATCCCTATATTAAAATGATGATAAAATATGTGGACAATAATATAGACATGGTAAAAAAATAAAACAACTGTAACTAATTTACATTATGGCCTTTTTCATGGACTTTATGAAATAAAGAAACAAAATAAAAATAATTCAAAAATATATAATAAGAAAAAAGGATTGGGTAAAAAGTGAACTGGTAGAACTTAGGATAGACATGAAGAGAAAAATAAAAATAATAGAAAATAGACCCTTAGAAAAACAATTAGGAAATAGACTCTGCTCAAAATAGAGTCAGAAACTAGAAAAACATACTTGCCATATTTAAGAAGAAAACATAAAAATAAAGAACTTAATGTGATTAAATACATCATAATTTTAATAAAATAAAATGTATAGCAGATAAGTATCAAAATTGAAGTACATTTTTTTATAAAATGAAGTAATACCCATATTATAGTCTGAAAATTTATACTGTGTTCCAAAGTAACAAAGATCAGAAAAATAATTACTCTTTTACAGCAGAAATAAAAATGCATTTAACTCTAATACATATATGCCAAATCTGAAACAACATACTAGCAATCAGAATCCAAAATTATATAAAGAGAATACTCCAAGAGTAATATATTTATTCCAGAAATGCCAGATTAGATTATTATTAGAAAATCAATAAATGCTTTTTACCACATTAATTTGATAAACAAGAAACATTTGTCTATTTTACTAGAGTTAGAAGGGAATTCATAAAATTTCACATGTATTCATCTGAATATATCTTATTGTCTTAAAGGAACTTTCTTTACCTAATGAATAATATTATAAAAGCCTGCCAAAACTATCAAAATAAATAAAGATTTGTTAGAAATATTTTTCTTTAAATCAAAGAGATTACAAGGTTGCTGACTACCACCAATTTTATGCAATATTGTTTTGAAAATCATGGCCTATGAGACAAGAAAATAAAATGAATGCATAAGGATTAAAATATAGAAAACTACTATTTGAAGAAGCTATAAACTCTACAAAGAATGTGTCAATGATTCTGTAAAGTGATGGATGAGCTTCGAAGGTATGCAGACATAAGTTAAATACAAAAGTCAACTACATTTCTACATGCCAGACACAAGCAACTAGAAAGCAAAAATTTAAAAAGAAGACTATTCTTGCTTTTTACATAAATGAATTATATTTTAAAGAAATGATGGATAAATATGAAGGACAAACAAGAAACAATGATGAGACCATATAATAAAATATGGATTGTAACAAATGCAATTATGTGTATCTCTGGCTAAAACTGCATATATACATTATTAAAAAGATGACTAAAATTTTTAATATATAGAAATCACAAATATAAAAAAGAAACATATAACAAAAAACAAAAGAAAGGGTACAGATAATAAAAAAGGAGCACAAATTTATGAATATAGAATTTGGAGAAATAACATAAATTGGAAATATTATCAATATATGCTGAAATTTAAACATTGAAATTAAAATAACAATAAACATTTGTATTTATCCTATCAAATTGGGAATATGTGTATATATTGAGGAAACTTCTCTGTAAAATCAGTTGGAAATTACTTCAAATGCAAAAATTGCTTATGTCTTTTTCCACAAATTCTGCCCTTAGGAATTAATTTTGTAGAAACATACACGTATGAGCACAAAGATGTATGGAAAAGTAATGTGACTGCAATGCTATTTGTAATAATAATTAACTAGAATTAGCCTACTTGCCAATCAATATGAAACTAAGTAATGTTATGACATAAACAAAACACTAAGCAGCTGTTAAAACTATGTGTATGACATGAAAAAAAATGAGAAAAGCTAAAAAGGACCATTGTTTAATATGATACAACTTAGGCACTACTAAACATGACTTATAGCCCTTCTCCTTATACAGATTTTCTGGTATATTTTTCAAATATGTTTGAAAGCATATGCATCAAAATAAATATGGCTTTTTTTGCATAAAGGCATTGAAGTTTTTTAACACAGGAAGAATATTTCCTCATTGACTACCATTCAGACTTTAAAGTTTTTATCATTCATTTACTATGCATAAATATTATGTAGCCACTACTGTTATTTTTAAAACATATCTAATAATAACTAAAGGAATAAACACAGTAACAAAGAAGAGACAAAAACAAAAGAAAATAAAAAAATAAATTCCTTACAAATTGCTGCAGGATTCCCCGACTCTTTTTTCTAAAGACACCCTTTTGTCTTAATCTAGTCTGGTAATACACATCTAAACTAATTTGAACTTGAGAAGCTCATAGTGTCATTGATATTTTAATGAAGTGATTTCTTTTCTTAGTTCAGTTCTATGGCTTCAATATGTACTAAGGAAGCAAATTTGTTAGACTAGGATTGGTGCAAATACTCCATTTACATAAAACTGGTGTTCTCAAATTCCTGGATTTAGGCTCCAACTCAAATGACCTCTGGAAATTCAAATAAGAGAAGGAAGTGAATTTCCAAGCACCCTAATGAAATCAGGAATAAAGAGAAAGGATTTGTAAAATTGCCTATATGATTTTAATTCTGTTTTTCTCATTATCAAAGGAATTAAAAAGAATGAAGAAAAATGACAGAGGAGACTTTTATAATTTCTAGATTAAAATGGTTCCTACTAAATGCTGTTCCTACTAAAAAGAGCTAATAGTATAGAAAGAGTTACCAAAAAAAAAAAAAAAATAGATATGTCTAGTCCCTAATTGCCAAAAAAGCTTTTAATTTTAGCCATTTTCTAACAATAAATACATGAATAGATTTTTAAAAATGTATGCCTTGATGTAGACATTTCTTGCCAGAGTCAGAGGAAACCTGCCCATTTTATGCATTCAAATATACAATAGAATGTATTTATTGTGTATTCTATTGTAATTTTTATTGTATCTTTAGGTGTTATACATGATCTAAGAAAAAGATAAGTCTATGTACTTAAATTCTCTTGGCATATGGATTTCATGCTTTCCTTCAGAGCTGTGGTTGGGAAGGTAAAAGGAGAGTGATGAGAAAAGTACAAGGATGTGGACTAGGTAAATATAAAGACAGAAAACACAAAAAACATATTCAGCTTCCAGGTCTCATATGTACAGAAAATTATGAAATGAAAGCAATATTATAAATGTTTTAGCCAAAACATGAACACTTCAAACAACTTGAGTCTCCACTCCCTCTTTTTCTTTATCATTACTGTTTCAGTGTTTTACCTGTCTAGATCTTGATAACATTTGAGTTTGGGATCCCTCTAATTAAGTAAACAAAATGACTTATGAACATTATTTAAATGACAACAGCTAGCACAATAACTTGATCATGATAAATAGTTGTTAATTATTTACAAATATAAATTAAATACATAATAGCTTATTGTCACTATGCCATCAATTAAGCATTTGAGCATAAGTCATATAAGAACATAAATCAAAAAAAAAAAAAAAAAAAAGAACATAAACCCAACATAAAAACTCCCACACGAGCTCTTCTAAATCATTCAGTAATCCTAAGGAATATTAAATGATATTTCTTATTTCTTTCTTTGGAGGAAAAAAATGGAATTTATCTTGATTCAAAAACAATATTAGAGGATACATAGAATTCACAAAAATTCCAAAAGAGATTATTCACTCTTAGATAATTCAGTGTGGAAATGAATTGAGTTTAGTCTGATAATCTCTTTGAGAGATCTCTAAATGATAAAATATAATTTAAAGCATCTGTGGCCTACTGATTAAATTATTAATGATAAGAAAGTGATATTGCTGGTTCTGAACCTAAGAATTTGTCTGTATGTGTAGCAAGTTTTTTTTTTCTACCCAAACAAAGAATGGGCAGGTCATTTGGTTCATTTGTGTGCTTTCTTCATATATCATGAATATGACTTGATATGCAAATTCATAGGGAAAGCATGAATTAAGCAGAGCCAGTTAAATGAAGTATGCTAATATGCAATGATTCTAAACTACCACAGGGTGGTAGGAGATTCACTTTCCATAACATTTATCTAAGTGGCAGAACTAACTGCTTTGCTGCACTTCTACCACATTCAAATCCCTTATTAAAAGCTATACCATTGTTACTGCTCAATACGTGTGAATAAAATCTCAGAGGCAAAATTATACTTTAGGATATGCTATACTTAAACAAAGTCCGACTCAACCAGGAAGAACAAGTATTCACACATTAATTTGGTTCCTTTACTCCTTTACATGCCTTCTTTATTTTTCCTAAAAGACAATTTATCTTTAATGATTAATTTAAGGGAAGTTCACAGGACACTTTTAACAAATTTATCATATTATGTGTTGCTATGCCATCTAAATGACTATCACAATATCCACAAATATGAAAGTGCGCATGTATTATTAAATCAGAATTTTAGAGTTAGAAAAAATTCTTCGATATATAGGGCCCCACTTCCTTATTTTACAGATATAAAAATCAAGGATATGGTATTTTACAAAGATCACACATATAATCTGTGCAAGAAATAACTCTAGCAACTAAATCTTTGAATACAAGTTATTTATTGCACTGAAATAATGTACACATATATAGTCATCCAGAAAGTCTTATCATTATACTTAAAGACATGCAAAGAAATTAAGTTGATGAAATATGGGTGTAGTGACACATATTTTTTTATTTCTTTTTATTTTTAAAGGTGGGAGAGTGAGGAGGGGAGTTGAATTTCCTTTTTTTTCGTGACAGAATGTCACTCTGTCACTGTAGGTAACCTCAAACTCCTGAGCTCAAGTGATCCTCCTGCCTCAGCCTCTAGAGTAGCTGGGACTACAGGAGCGCATCATGACCTCTAGATGATTTTTCTATTTTTAGTAGAGACGAGGTCTTGCTCTTCCTTAGGCGCGTCTTGAACTCCTAAACTCAAGCAATCCCTAGGTTTCATCCTCCCAAAGTGCTAGGATTATAGGCGTGAGCCACCTCGACCTGCTAACAAGTATTTTCATTGTCATTATTTGCTATGTGTGCTCATAATGGATTGGTGAAATCATTGACATACTTTTATATCATTCAGGATTTGGGTAACAAAATTTTATTTGTTAGGTTTTTTAAATCAGATCAAAACTCAACATGTGCACACTGCAATATCTACCTATATGAAAAAAAAATGAGATTGAAAAGAGCTTATTAGACTTGTTTTTTCATTAAATAACAGCATTTGAATATTTATTATATTTTAAAAATTGTTCATATATTTATTGTGTATACCTAATTTAGAAATATCTTAATCCCATCATGAAATTTAAAATTTCTTAATTTATTTTCTACATAAGTTGTAATACAATTTATCTCTCTAAACTAGAAACATGCTTGATAAAAGTAGATTTCAGGTTCCAATATACTTAAATTTTTAAGTGCAATATTCAGTTTATATCCTGCATTTTAGTTTGCATGTATATATATACACACACACATATCTACACACATATCCATATATCAATGCACAATTCAAATTCTTATTGGCCTTTGGAGACTAAATACTAAAATTGTTCTTAAAGTTTTTCTTTTCTCAAATAAGTGTTTATACATTTGGAATTTTAAAAAAATCTTTTAGAAGAGTTAGGATTATCATTAGTCTACATTATCCAGAAGGAAAGGTACTGTGTTGGGTTTTAAGAAGAACTTGTCTGTTTTACCTTACTTATTTTATACATTTATTGGTATATAAACACCACAAATACTAGAACTTTTTCCATGCCCCAAATCACTATTCTATAATATTCACTTTAATATATACAATAAAGTAGACATGAGGACTTTCAGGTAGGGACTAACATGGAGAACTAATGCTGTGAAATGGTGCTGAAAAAATGTGATATATGACCAGAGTGTATTAGGGGAAAATATCAAAAGGGTTAATTAAGATGCAAACATAGTATTAACTGGAAGTCTAAAGAGTCTTAAGAAATTGGTAGGAGACATAGTAATGAAGAAAAGAGGGTTAGAAGTTTGTTAAAAGAACATGTGATCCTTAGGAGGAGGCAGATTGAATGGGATTGATAAAAGAGAGGATGTTGTCATATAGGTCCTGATGGCTTTTCAGCATAGAGCTATTAATAAAACCATAATAATGCAAAAAAAAAAAAAACAAACTAATTGGTATCTTAGGTGTAAATATATTGAAATGAAGAGATTGGCATTATATTTTAACAGAATTATTAGCTATTAGACATGGTGAAATAGATCACATGGGAGAGATTTTTATAAGGACGTGAATTTTGGAGCCATACATAAAGAAAGTATATGTGAATACACTGGAACAAATGAGAGAAAAGTGAAAAGGATTAAGGACAAACTTTGTGAAATATCAGAATATAGAAGTCAGTGTAAAGAATTAAAAGGATGAGCTGCTATGGAAACCAAAGAAACCAAAATACTTTGGATAAACGGATCATCCCCCTCTTTTGAGCCTGTAGACGTGTTGTAGTTCCCCAACAAGTTTAGAAGCTCCTCAATCATCTTTTAGACAGACACACCTAACACTTTATCTTATTGAACAGTATAACTGTTGTCTTTATGGATTAATTCCACATGGCATTCAATAATATCCAAAGGTATGTACAAAAAAAGTTGTATTTGATGTTTTAGATGTCATTAATGATGAATAGGGATGAGGCAATATATTATAAATCATTCTGTCAAACCAATAATGATGGGATAAACATCCAATTATTTAGATAACAACGTTCAGGATTATGAACATTGTTTTTATTATTCAGGATCATGATCCTTATTTTACTCATACTTGGAGGGAAAAAAAATATGTCCAAACTAAATTTTTATCTTATAGGGACATCCTTCTTTGCATTTAGGGCCCACCCTAAATCCAGAATGATCTCATTTGAAGCTTTTTAACTGGTTACATCTGCAAACATATAATTTTCCGAATAAAGATTTCTCCGAATAAGGTCTCATTTCTTAAATTCTGTTGGTTAGGACTTAAATGCATGTTTTGGGAGACCACTATTCAACCTCTGTAATACAATTAAGTTAGAAAAAATACCAAACACTGCATGCCATGTCACATACTAACTGCTTTGAGAGCCGTTACTTTATTTAATTATTAAAGTGAACCTGTAAGTAATTTTGCTTCTGAAAGAAGATTTCATGGTTTAAAATGCTGGCTCCACCATTGGCATGTAATCTGACTTTATCATGTCTCATTTTTCCCATCTGGAAAGTGCATATAATAAGAGTACTTATTTTAATAAGATTGTTGTTAAGTAGTAACAGCTAGTATAAAAATATATGTGTGCTATAAATACATAATAAACTCAATGACCACACCAGAAATTCAATAGTAAAATTTGTGAAACAATAATTTTTAGATCTTCGATAGTAGGTAACACAAGACAATGATCTGAAACTCCCTAAGGCTTGAAAAAAAAAAATACTACCAAGCCCTGTAAACTGAACAATCCACAGAACTTATACAGGATTGAAAAACTCAACATTATTATCCATGTTTTTATAAAACTTGATCTATATATTTATTATAATTTATATGGCATATGTATTTTTGACAATTTACATTTAGTATATGTAAAAATCTCATTCAACTTACTAACAATAAGACCCACAGAACATTAAAAATGGCAACAAAACGAGTAGACCTCAAAATTAAGATACACAAATATATCTAAGTATTTGATACACAAATATATATAAATATCTATATGATCAAATACAACAAAAATACTCAAAATCATTTGTCATTTGTGAAATGTGCATATCAATTATTGTCAAGGATATGAGCCAATTGAAGCTCTCATACATTTCTGGCATTGCATTGATATGGATGTCTACAGCAGGCAAAACTAAACTGTAGTGGCAGAAAGCCTGGGGTTGTATATATTGATTGCAAAAGGACATATTGAAATTTTTGCTAGAATATAATTATGTATAATTTGACTGGGATGATGATTAACCAGATATACACATTTGTCAAAACTCATTAAATTGTACATTTAAAGTGGGTACATTTTATTTTGTATAAAATACACCTCTATAAAGTGGATTTAGAAAGTGATAACATTTTAAAATATCTAATTATAGGACTTTTGAATTATTTAATATTATTTTCTTTATATATATTAATCTTCAATGATATAAATGCATTCCTTTTCAAATGAATGAATATCAATTACATAAACTACTAATTAGGGTCATTGTCTTCATTTATTTTTATTAACTAGGATAAATACTATCTCAATGAGACATACTGTTGGAGCACTCTAAAACTTTGGTCATGTGAAGAAATACATATGAGTGATTTATAAAATAAAGGTGAATGTTTGTGTTACATTTTAATTGACCAAAATATATACCAATTAATATAAAAAGAAGAAAAATGCACACTATATTAATCTGGGCGTGCCTGCCACCCTCTTGGGTTTTATTCTACATCTCTTCGTCCCCAGGTAAAACATTAAGGTCTAACCTGCTCTATGTCTGCACAAGCATTGATTCGTAACACCAAATAAGACTGAACAAAATCAAAGAAAAAAGTCAGAAAGAAACATCAGCTCCTCGCATGAGATGAAAGCTCTGTTGTTAATCATACTATTGATGGCATTACTAATGTAGTTAGCAACTAAATTTAGAAAAAGAGAAAGTATTCATTTATCCTCGTCAAATCTGCTTTCATGCCTATGTTCTTAGGAAAGTGGACTGCTAATTATCTGGTATATTTGTGCATTTAAAATTTATTCCTTTCTTCCTTCCTACTTTCCTTCCAAGCCAGTGTCTTTATAAATAAAAAAATACTAAAAATAAATACTGAAACTAAATATCATAACCATCTTCTACCATAATATATTTAATAATGACACTCTGTGCAGAATTCCAGATGAAAATTTTTCATGTAAATCAATTACATATGTAAATATGTTTAAATTAGAACAGAGAAAGAGCATATGAATAAATTTTAGAAGCAAATTTGTACATATAACTTACTCATTTAGTGCCGAAAGGTGAACACATACACATGTGCAACTTCATTGTCAAAATACTTTGAAAAGTACTAAATTAACATAATAAATATGCAATAATATTATCTATTACCAGAAGTAGCACAAAGCTCTTGAGTTTCAAGTTTGAGAATATCTCCATTGTTCATCTGTGAAATATTATGAGGATTGAATAAAAACCATCATCTGTATTAACAAAAGGAATGTTATAATGGCTATTCTTAAAAATCAAAATAATTAGAGAACTTTGTGAAGAAAATCTAAAATTTTTCATTCATGTTCAAATTTGGCATAAATATTGAACCACTATTCTGGATGAGTTCCTTCTTTCAAGTGATAATTTCTATTTCGTGGTATTTAAAAATGATTAGTAACATTAGAGTTCATGTAGGACCTTCCAATCACCAAATGTACTATTACAGGGGAAGAAATTGACATCAACTACATGAATCATTAGATAGTTGAATTACTCCAGTTAAACACACACACACACACTTTTTGCACTCCCCCTGTGGAACTATCACTATCTCTTACAGGGACAAGTTCAGACCTCTAAGATCAGATAACAAATGCATTCCACCTTCTCTATAAATAGCCCTTCCAACTCTAAAGGTCAGTATACAGACTAAAATTTGTATCTTCTAGTTTATGTAAAGTGAGTAGTAGTGTGCTGGAAAGAGTTTGAACTGCCTCTTGACACTGACTGCAAATTTTTCAGGAATTTTCCTAGCTTTTGACATCAGATTAGTGGCTTGAAATTGAGCATGGCAAAACCATCATGGTAATCAACAAATGCCACAAAACAAGGATTCCTTTCTACTGACCCCAAGCTGGTTAATAACCATTTACCAACACACCAATGTTTGTGATAATATCCCATCTCGAAAGTAATTGTTTTTCAGAAAAGGAAAGGAAGGGAAAGAAAAGGAAAGACAAGGGAAGGGTAGGGAAGGAGAGGATGGAAGTTAGATTCCAGGAAAGAAAGGGAGGAATAATAGGAGAAATGAAGAATGGTAGAGGGAAGAAGGGATGAAGAGAGAAAAGGACAGAGAGAGAGGGAAACTCTAAATCTTTCTTTGTTTTTGTTTTTGTTTTAATTTATTTTTATTTCAGGATAATATGAGGGTACAAACACTTTGGTTACATTTTATGACTTTGCATCACCAAAGAGAGGATTAGAGGCATGCCCTTCCCCTCTACATTGCTCACCACATCCATTAGTTGTGAGTTCCCCACCACCAACCTTCTAATCCCTGGAAAACATTACTACCGTGTGAGCACCATAGTGTTAATCAGTTAGTGCCAATTTGACGGTGAGTACACGTGGAGCCTTTTCTTCTGTTCCTGTGATACCTCACTTCCCTCACTTTGGATAATGGGCTCAAGTTCTATCCAGGAATATATAAGAGGTGATAGATCACCGTTGTTTCTTATAATTGAGTAATATTCCATTGTAAACATATATCAAATTTTAATAATCCACTCATGAATTGGTGGGAACTTGGGTTGTTTACACATCCTTGCAATAGTGAATTGTGCTGCCATAAACATTCAAGTGATGTCCTTATTATAGGATGTCATTTGCTCTTTTGGGTAGATGCCTAATAGTGCTATTGCTAGATGCAATGGTATTTCTATTTTTACCTCTTTGAGGTATCTCTAAATTCTTTTCCAAAAAGGTTGCTCTAATTTGCAGTCCCACGAGCAGTGTAAGAGTGTTCCTGCCTCTCCACATCCTCATCAGCATTTGTTGTTTTGGGATTTTTTCATAGAGGCCAATCTCACTGGGGTTAGCTGATATCTCATTGTGGTTTTGATTTGCATTTCTGTAATGATTAGAAATGTTGAGCACACCTCTAGGAAACTCTAAATCTTTAACCGACATTATCAAAAGGAATTAGGAATAACCTGTGTTCCTAAAAAGAATATTTTATTTTTGGACATGTCTTAGACAACAACATTGAAATGTAAGACTTTTAAAAACATCATTTGGAATATGAAATTAGTTTTTCATTAACATTTTCTTGATTTCCTAAATGACCAAAAGTTTTTCTGTAATAATGAGCAAACATGCTTTTCAGAAGAAAAAATTACATGTAAATATATTTCAGAGAAGAAAATTTAAAATTTCTCATCAATAACCATAAATATCTTTATCCGCAGGTTGAGAGGGATGAGGTGAATGTTACAAATTTTCAATAAACTTGGTTTAGAAAACTATAGTAACTATAGTATAGTAAATACTTTTTGTATTTGTCTCCATGATCACTGTAATAATCCTCTCATTTTATTCTTTTTCCAAGTTTCCTTCTTTTGAATACATTCTCTGAACTGTTGCCTGAGGAACCTTCCTAAAATATAAATATTGTCCTGTACTATATGTTTTAGTTTTTTTCTACAAAGATTTCTTTATCATTATGGATTCATTAAAAATTTTTAGACTGTAATATATGAGACCTGTTTGGACAGTATTCAGCTATATGAGTTTCCATGGGTTTAGCACACTATGTGCTTAATTTCCATGATACTATTTAATTTTCTAATCCTATATTCCATTGTGTTAACTCCAACATAGTTTTTAACTATAAATCCTTGTAGTAGTACATCATGTTGTTTATTTCTGTATATGTTTCTCTCCTGGACTGTTAAGTCTTTGGAGTGCAAAAACTAGGTCATTTTTATTTGAATCCCTAAGACTGTGATACTTTCTACCACATAATAGGTGCCTACTAAGTGTGTATTGAACATGAAAAAAAGCAAAATACAAATTCTCAAATGAAGGCAAGTCAAAGCTAATATAGAAGCTTCCAATAATTATAGATTTATATGTACATCTCCTATAAAAATTGCAGCACTCAATGATAGAACTATAATTATTAATTTTTTTACATAAGAGGATACTGAAGTAGTAACTTAAAAATCTAGTTGTTGAATTAAAGCCTACATATTGTGAAAGCTATTTCTACCAAAATACACTATTTACCTGAGGTTAGACTCATTTGCAAACATTAATATCTCTCAAAGTAATAAAGTCCATAATTTTTAAGCTGCTGTTATATACCAGACATTGAAATAAATATTTCACATGTATAATTTTATTTAACTACCTTCTAACACTGTAATGTGGGTTCTGTCATTCACACTCTATTAGAGATAAAAAACAAAAAACAAACAAACAAATAAAAACAAAACAGAAGTAGAAGCTAAAGGCCACAAGCCCTGTCTATATCATGTAGCAAGAACTGGGAAGTCTTCTCATATTCACTTGACTCCAAAGCCTATGAACTTAATTGTTATGCCAAATTCAATCAATCAAATTATAAGTAAATCTACAATGGCAGGAATAAGGCAAATAATAGTTACATAAGAGACATGGCAAGATCAGGTAATTCATGAGACCATGACTTTCCAATGTCAGTCTCTATATTCCTCAATATACCTCCTTGAATAAGGTAGGTTTCTATTTCCTGAATACATGATTTAGGATAAAATTTACAGTTTCATATTTTTCTGAATAATATTTATTTAAAAGGATTAAAGATTATTAAAAATCTAACTACATATATATTTATCTTTAATATGGCAATTTTTTTCTTGTGTTAATATATTGTATGTCTATTTACCTTACTTGTTTTCATCTCAGAGGTAAGAAACAAATTAGAATCATGATTTATTTATAAAGACTCATTTAAAAAATATGAGTGAGTATGATAATGTCTCAATCATCTTAGCTGGAAAGCTTGGATACACGTTTGATTGTTTCTTTCTTCTGATTCCTTACATTTAATAGCCAAACAATAAATTTCAAATTGTGTAATAAATCTAGTCAATATGTTCAGGTATAACCCTGACATGGGACCCCATTGTGCATACGATTAGCATTTAGATTTCTCAACATATCATCCCAGGTGCTTCACAATAACCTTCAACATGCTTTTCATCTTACCATCTGTCATTGTCCCTCACACTCTTTGTACTCTGTGTTTCTGACATTCCCTGAACATGAGCTACTTCATACTTTTATGCTTTTGTACCTCTGTTCTCTCATTCTTGTATGTACCTTTCCCACATCTCTGCCAGGAGACTACATGTTTATTGCTGAAGACACAAATTAAAAGTTGTGAATAATATACGTCTGGACTAGGGAAAATTAAGACTTCATCCTCTTTGAAGACAGCATTTTGCAAACATATAATGCAGTCTTTATCACACTAATTTATAAGTGCAGTTGTTACATATCTATTTTTACTCATTGAATTGAGTGTTCTGAATTGCTTTAGTTTAGTTGCATTTAGTCATTAAAGGTCTTTGAACAGAATACACAGTATATATTCATTATCATAAATTTTCTGTATCATATGGTCTCTAGCATACTTTGTGCATTGTAATTTTTATTCTTCAATAAAATATCACTGAATAGCTAAGTTAGAAATCATGATTGACTACTAATATAAAAACTAAAATTTGTTACAGTTGACAAGAAAGTTTAGGAAACCTAGCTAGAAGGATGGATTTATTGCTTCCTCTAATGAACAGACGTGGATACATTCACCTCTCAAAACAACTCCAAAATCTAGGTAGTTTTATTTACTTTTTGTTATTAAAATTATTTTAAGCTACCTTTACCTTTGATATAAAAAACCAATCTGTGAACTGTTACATGAATCAAATTTCTGGATTCATTTTCAAATAAGAATAATGTTCCTCTGGCGATGAAATGTCAACTTCTGTATTTCATACACTGTCATATTTTCTATATTGCTTAAGAAAAGGTCTTAATAAATACATAAACCATGTCCTAACTCTAAAATCTGAAAATTTATTAGACATCTAAAGGAGTGGGCCACTCACTGACAATTTTTTGTCTTCACTTTGAAATTCATGCGATGACTCAGTCAAATATATTTTATGTTCCAAAATTCTGACATAATAGAAAAGACAAGACAGAGTTCTTGAGTGAAAGACATTATAGAGTTTTAAGTGTGAGTAAAAAAGTGTTAAAGTTATGTCACTAATTCAATATGAGCTATGATTTACTTCATTGTATCAATTCACAAGGAGTTATGAGTGGATCTCCAGAAAATATTCCCTAATGCTGTAATTCCTTATAGCAATGTTTATTCAGCACTTAGCTGTGGCCACTATGTTGTTCAAAACTTGTAATACTCTATTTTCGCAATCTAACCTTAATAGCACCTTGACTTTTATTCTTTATTTGCAATCATACTACATAATATTGATTCAGAGTTTTAGAGTGCTATAGCAAATGCTTCCTGAAATCCTTTCTCTTTCTCTCACTGTATCCATTTGATTTCTACTATCATATTTGCCTTCTCAAGGCAGAGCTTGATTCATACATTCTACTCTTCAATAATTTTCTTAAAATGTCAATGTTTATCCATTCAGCTTACAAGCTGTTAATGCACTGCAATATTTACCCACCACAATTTTTCTAATATTTTTATTTATATATTAACTTCATTTTATATATTTAAGACATTTTCTTAAAGGAAAATTGTGCACTGAACATCACTTAAAACATAAAAGATATTCTAGGTAAAAAAATGAGGAGAGAGCTTCTGCTTCTGGTCAATTTAAAGTAAAAGGAACCAAATTTATATTTCCAGCTGAAACCACTAAAACACTTAAAAAAAATATGAACCAACAGTGTTTTGACAGTGATTCTTTAGAGAAGGGAAATAAATTGAACCCTGTGATGGACTGAATAGTGTCCTTCAAAATTCATGTCTACCTTGAATCTGTGAATATGACCTTATTGGGAAATAGAGTCTTTACAGATGTAATCAAATTAAGTTGAGGTCATACTGAGTTAGAGTGAGCTCCAGTTCAATGACCAATGTCCTTATAAGAACAGGGAGATTTAGGCATAGAGATAACAAGGGAAAGCATCATGTGTTGACACAGAGATTGGAGTTTTGTCACTACAATGCAAGGAATGCCAAGAATTGTCAATAATCACCAGAAGCTAAAAGAAGCAAGAGAATACTCTGTCCAGAGACTTACAGAGAGCATGACCTTGCCACTACCTTGATTTCAGACTTCATGCCTCCAGAACTGTGAGACTATAAATTTGTATTGTTTTCAACCATCCAAGTCTGTGATAATTTATTATAGCAGCCCTAGGAACTAATCCCAGCCTTTTGATTGTCTTAGTTAACTGCTTGGAGTGAAATTCCAGACTGAAGCTCCAGGAGGGAGAACCCAGCTGGAACCTGGTGATCTCTCCAAGCTATCAACACATGGAATATTCCATAAGGTTCAACACTGCTGGGGTACTCAAAAGAGAAAGCTTCATTGAAGGAGAACTCCAACAATCTGTAGAGGGTCCCTTTTCATGGAGGGAAAATATACAAAAGTAAAGAACCATCCAAGGAGCAGACATGCAAATTCCAGCACCTCACACAGCACCAGGACTAGTTCATGCTTTAACTTGCCACATTAGAATATCTCATAATTCACAAAGTATCAGATAGGGAAATCAGAAACTTCTCAGGAGTGGAGCTAATTAACTATAAACTAAAGTAAACATTTTACCCATATAACAAAGCATGCACTGAATTGTCAAAAATCTCATCAGACATGCAAAGAAGAAGGAAAATTGGGCCCATAATGAAAAGAAAATAAATCAATTGAAACTGAATTAGAAGTGATATAGATGATAAAATTAGTAGAAAAAGATTTTTAAGAAAGCTATTAGCTTTCTAGTTTCAGCTCTGATATGTATAGGATTTTGGAAGTCATCACTCCCATCCTTACAAAGAAAAAGCTGAACAAACAGAAAATCAAGACTTTTCTAACACCTATCAGAGACTTAAAGTGATCATGCAACAATGATGTCAAAACATGTAGAAACAGACAAATCAAGAAAATCACAGCTAATATATGCCTAGATGTAGCAGAAGCTGCTGGAGCCAGAAACTAATAGGAACAATGTAATGGTTATTATGATAAATTACTGAAATCTGAATGTGGAGTAACATGAGAATGAGAAACCTTTAGTAGAGCTCTCTACTGTTGTAGATTTTACCACCAGAAGGTAATACCCAAGATTTATATGGCCAAGATCTGAGAAAGATAAGTTCTTGGCAAGGGTAAGGAACAAGGAATCACAATGCAATATACTGACAGGGTTCTCCATAGTAGAAGTCTACTTTCCAGAAGAAAAGACTTTCCCAGAGTTTTATCACACTTGGAGAAAGGACTCTTTTTTTAATTTCCACTCTTTGGAGCAGCCTTCCTCTCTCATCTTAAGTAAGAGGGAAACAGTTAGGGTGGACCTAGGGACACAAGCTAAAGGACTTATCAGAAGATTATAGAATACTCCCCCTCTCATGTACCTTACCAACAGAGAAACAGGACTCTAGTACAATAATATTGCACTATAGCAGAAAAAGCAACCCTCAGAGGGGTACTTATGGAAGTCCAAAATCAATAAGAGAGATGAAAATAAGGGCACTAGAGAAAATTTGAACCCACTGGAACTTACAGATATGCCCAACATTAAAAATAAAACTTCTAGCCAGATTAATGTAAAACTTACTACTGAAAAACTATTTACTGCAGTTTCTTTCACCTAATACATCATGTTTGGCTTTCCACAAATAATTACAAGGAAGGTTAAAAAGCAAAGAATACACACAAATACACACACTAAAGCAAAAAATAAATAAATAAAGACATAAATAAGGAACAGAAGCCAATTCACTTATGACACAGATGTGTAAAACAGACAGGAAATTAAAATTCAATATTTAAAATAACTATGATTAATATGTTATGGGCTCTAATGGCAAAAAAGTAGACAATATGCAAGAACAGATGGACAATTTAACCAGAGATAAAAACTCTAAGACAGAAACAAAATGAAATGTCAGAACTCAAAAATACTTAAGCAGAAATGAGGAACGGCTTTAATGGTCTTAAAGGTAGACTGGACATGGCTGAATACAATCAACTAACTTGAAGAAAGGCAATAAAATTTCTCCAAACTGAAATCTAAATATACAGAACAAAACACTAAGGAACTATGGAGCAATTTCAAAAGTTATGACACACAAATAATTATAATACAAAAAGGAAAAGAAAAATAAAGAATCAAAAGAAATATTGGAAGAAATAATCACCCACAACTTCCCAGAATTAATGACACACACCAAACCACATATACAGGAATCTCAGAGAAGAATAAGCAGGATGAATACCAAAAATCTACAATTGGGAATATAACATACAAAGTGCCAAAAACCAAAAAAGAAAAAAAAAAAAAAGAAAGAAAAAAAAGAGAGAGAAAGTATTTGAGATAAAGTAAACAATATAAATAAACAAAATAGAAACAAAATGAAAACCACAAATAATACCACATGTGAAAAGGAACAAAAATTAGAATTATAGCAGATGCTTATCAATAACCATTCAAAATATTGCTAAGTGAAAGAATCCAGTCTGAAGAGACTAAATATTATATGATTATAATTTTTTAATATTCTGGAAAAGGCAAACTGTAGCAATGGTAATAAGATTAGTGCTTACCAGGCATTTAGGGATGGGGAAAGTGTCTATGTGGTAAAGCACAGGGCATTTTTCAATGGTGAAAATGATTATGTTAGATATTACAGTAACTAGATGACAATATATGTTTGCCAAAACTCATAGAATTTTATAGAACAAAGAGTGAACATTAATGTATAAAAATTAAAGAAAATTATTTAGGAACCTAAGGGATCTGAGGAAGGAATGTACAATATGACAAATATATTTTAAATTTAGAACAAATATAATAAACTATCTTATTAAGGGAGGTGATGAAAAAGGTACTGACCTAGATAATAGGAAATAAGTGGAGTCTTAACACTAATGACAAAAGGAACTATGAATAAATAACCTATATACTGTATTAAATAAAATTTCTTCCTGTCTATTTCTGACATCACTATGTATACTTGCATTAAATAATATATGTATACTTGCATTAAACAAGTAAGTATTAATAAATATATTTTATTATTGTTGAAGTGGTAATTTACAAATAAGCAAGGGGTTAGAATTACTCATGGTAATAAATTAGAATTGGATCTATCATATGAATTCTTTTTATAGTTTAATATAGGTATATACAGAAGCATCTGTAAATATGTGTGTATAGACATGGGTTAATATGCAAATGTATATATCTTTGCTCTACCACCTGAGAAGGCCTAAAAGAATGACACTCTAGTAGCAATGGGCACGCCTAGCACCTATGGTTTCTAATACAAATCTAAAATTAGAGGAAACGTTTCCTTAGATAAATTATTTATTCTAGACCTGGGGAGGGAATAAACATGTTGGACCTAGAGCATTTTGTAGTGCCAGAAATTAAGGAAATAGTCAAATAAAAGTACACATAATGATAGGGTTATTTTGAGGGGACACAAAAGCCAGCTCAAAGAGCTACCAATCACCAAAGCTGGAATAATCCGAGCACCAAAAATAGTAAATTATAAGTTACTTGCCTGTGAGCTTAAATAAATATCTATAAGTCCATTGACATATAAAAATGATCAATAAATAAATGAGAGGGATAACAGAAATATTTTATGTAAAATAATCTCAAATAACTTACCAGTCTGTAAGTACAGGCTACTGGAATTGACTTTTATCTGATAAGTACAGAACACAAAGAGTTCATTTAAAAAAAGTAAAGTGGAAAAACCTAAAAAACACTTTCTCAGCATGTAATTAAGGTCAGTATTTGTAGTCATTCTGTTAGTATGCATCCTTGATATAATGGATGAAAATAACAGTTTACCTTTGTGGTCTTCTTCCAAAAATACATATCCCCACTGTAATCAGAATAAAAACATTCAAACAAAGCTTAACTAAGGGAGCTAAACAACATACCTCAAAACTGGCAAAGTGATGAAACGCAAGGAATGTCTATGAAACTGTCTCAAATAAGAAGAGCATAAGAAGACATGAGTACTAGTTATAATGTGTGGTATCTTGGTTTTAATTTTGAAAGGGAAAAGAAACATTTGTTAAAAATTAAGGTAATACAAATAAACTATAAATTTTGATTAATGATAATATATTAATATTGTTTCATAATTTTAATAAGTATTCCACATATTGTAAATTGTTAATAATAAAAGAAATTGGGTGTGGATGTATGAGAATTCTCTGTACTAGCTTTATAACTTTTATGTAATTCCAAACTTGTTTCAAGACAATAATTTTATTAACAAAAGAGTTGTTGTAACTGTATTTGATATATTCAGAAACTAGATGAAAGATTGAACATATCAAATAGAGGCATAGAAAATATTTTTTTAAATTCCACTTCAAGTACATAAAGATAATTATTATACAATGTTTCAATAGGGTTGTTTGTGTTTTTCTTGCTGATTTGCTTGAGTTTTTGTAAATTCTGGTTATTAGTCTTTTCTTTGATGTATAGCCTAAAAATATCTTCTCTCATTCTATAGGTTGTCTATTTGCTCTATTAATTGTTTCCTTAGCTGTGCAGAAGGTTTTTAGTTTAATTAAATCCCATTTATTAAGTTTTTTGTTGTCATGATTGCCACTGGGGTCTTTTTCATAAATTCTTTGCCTGGACCAATATCTAGAAGAGTTTTACCTATATTTTCCTCTTGAATAATTATGGTTTCATTTCTTAGATCAATGTCTTTTATCCATCTTGTATTAATTTTTGTGACTGGTGAGAGGTAGAGGTCCTGTTTCATTCTTCTGCACGTAGCTATCCAATTTTCCCAGCACCATTTATTGAATAGGGCATCTTTCCCCCAGTGTACATTGTTGTCAAAGATTGGTTGATTGTAGGCAAATGGTTTTATATCTGGGTTCTCTGTTCTGTTTCATTGGTCTATGTCTTCATTTTTTGTATCAGTAACATGCTGTTTGCTTATTATAGAATTGTGGTATAGTTTGAAGTCTAGTAATGTGAAACCTCCAGACATGTTCTTTTTGCTTAAGATTGCTTTGGCTATTCAGGTTCTCTTCTCATCCCAAATGAAGTGTAGAATTACTTTTTCTAGCTTTGTGAAGTATGACTTTGGTAATTTGATGGGGATTGCATTGAATTTATAAATCACTTCAGTAGTATGGACATTTTATTAATAACAATGTTTATTCGACCTATCCATAAGCATGCTATACTTTTCCATTTGTTTGTATCCTCTGCAATTTCTTCCTCTGAGTTTCGTAGTTCTCTTTGCAGAGATCTTTCACCTTCTTGATTAAGTATAAAGGGCTAATATATAAAGAATATATAAAGAACTCAAACAAATCAGCAAGAAAACAAACAACCCTATTAAAAACTGGGGAAAAGGCACGAACAGAAGCTTCTCAAAAAAAGAAAGGCAAATGACCAAAAAACATGAAAAAATGTTCAATGCTCAATGTCACTAATCATCAGGGAAATACAAATTAAAACTACAATGCGCTATCACCTTACCCTGGTCAGAATGTCATTTATCAAAAAGTTTAAGAAAATAATAGATGCTGGCATGGATGCAGAGAGAAAGGGTCACTTATATTCTGTTGATGAGACTGCAAATTAGTACAAATTCTATGAATAATGGTAAGGATATTCCTCAAAGAACTAAAAGTAGACTTATCATTTGATACATCAATCCAGTATTGGGTATGTACCCAAAGGAAAAAAAAAGGCTTTTCACCAAAAAGACACCTACACTCAAATGTTTATTGCAGCACAATTCACAATTGCAATGATGTGGAATAAACCCAAGTGCCATAAATTCATTAATGGATTATTAAAATGTGGTATATGTATACTCAGCCATATGGTATATGTATGGGATACTACTCAGCCATAAAAATGATGAATTAATACCTTGTATAAAAATCTGGATAGAGCTGGAGCTCATTCTCCTAAGTGAAGTGTCTCAAGAATGGAAAAACACCACCACATTGTATTTACTATAAAGCAGGAACTAACTGATAAGCACACAAGGGCATAGAAGATAGTAAAACTCAGTGGCAATCATCCGGGGGAGGGGGGGAGTGCGGAGGAGAGGAGGCTCAAAAACCTACCTAACAGGCACTATGAATATACTATTTGGGTGATGGGCAAACCTTTAGCTGGAGCTCAAACATTATCCATGTAACCTAAAACATTTATATCCCCTTAATAGTTTGAAATAAAAAAGGATAATTACAATGTTTCAAACAGAATATGCACTGAATAGGACTGAGAACACTCAAGATACTACAGAAGGCAGCAAGAAAGTGTACATGTCGACATAGAAATAGAAATCTCTCCAAAATGAAAGATAGAAAAATAACAAATATGTCAGCATTACCAGACATGTATGGAGTTATAATCTCTGAAGGAGTCAGCAGAGGGAAGAAAACATATTTGAGGATATCATGACCAAAATAATACAAATTTACTGAAAACTATATACACAGATTCAATAAATGCAATGAAACCCAAACATACGAATGGCCATGACAACTATACCTAGACTCATCATAATAAATGTTTAAAATCTGTGATTAAAAATAAAATGTTAAAATCAGCCAGATGTAATAAAAAAACAGAGGAATAAACATAAGAATGACAACTAGCTTTTAATTCAAAACAGTGCGAGTCAGAAAACAGTGAAGCAGCATCTTTAAAATGTTATGAGAAAAACAAGACAATAATAAATTGTCAGATTAGAATCTACATGCAGAAAAAATATATAATAACAGAAAATGCAGCAAATAATTTCTAAAAGTTAAAATATTTTAAAAAATATAATCATCACCAACAGATCCAGCCTTTAAGGAAAGTTTTGAGCAGAAGGCAAGTGATACCAGATGGAAATCTGTATTGACACATAGGATAGAAAAAGCATAGGAAATGTAATATGTGGAAAATATATTTTTTCATTATTTTTGAAACTCTTTAAATGATTATGGACAAACACAATAAGAATGTGGTATGAGGTTTATAGTATGTGTAAAAGTGAACGGTATGACATCAATTAAATAAGACTGAGAGGGGAAAATAAAACTATATTGCTGCAAGTTTTCTATACTATATAAGAATAAATATAACATCATATTTTATATCATACATATATTTATATGATAATGTAAATATATAATATATATTTTATATACTATGCAAGAAGGAATATAAAATTACTTGAAAGTAGGTAACTTAAAGTTGCGTGCTATTATATAAGCCAGTAGTTCTCATTTGGCAATGATTTTGCTCCCAGGTGACATTTTTCAATATCTAGAGATATTTTTGGTTGCCACAAGTAGGGAAGGGAGTGTTACTGGCATAGAGTGGATAGAGCCCACAGATGCTGCTAAAAGCCCTCACATAACAAAAGATTATTTGGCTCAAATTGTCAGTAGTACTGCTATTGAGAAACCCTGTCATAAACCTTAAAGCAACCACAGCAAAACAAAACAAAGCATTATGGCTAATGAGACAAAGAAAGAAAAAAAGGACATAAATTAAAATCACACTTTTTAATGTCATAATTTTAGTAACTTCTATGGAAGACATGTAGACTAAGTAAAATATGCCATAGAATTGTGATATAATATTCAAACTTTCTAAATAACTCTTCTATATCTTTCTTCAAGTAAGATAACAATGGGATATCCTGTTCTATTATAGAATTAATCAATTATCCTCCCTTGCATGACCACACTTATGTTCTTTCATTATCCTTTGAAGTGAGAAATAATGTTCTTATATCAATTTTTTCTATAACTGGTCCACAGAATTAAGATCTTATTATATATATTTGAAGATTCCTTTTAAGTTGGGAGTCTTTAAATACCCCATTACTAAGGAAATAATCTTATAACTGACTTCTTCCTGGGTTTGGTATAGTACCATAAGCTAGGCTTAAAAAATTTTTATTCCTCAAAATACATAGTTCATAAAGGTCTTATTTATATAAAGTATAATTATTTAATAAAATTTATATTGCATATCAGTAATAATTCCAACATTTTCACTCTAATATGTAGCAATTAACAGGTTGAATATTTTAATAAAATAAACTCATTCATATAGTCCTTTCTGTTTTCCAAGATTGAGAAATGATAATTAATTTAAAAGGTGATACATTTTTGTTCTGTTTTCGGCTTAGTTTTCCATCCAGAAGAAATGCAAAGAAATTATAAAGCTAATATAAAGCCTTAAAGCTGTACAAATCAATATTGTGTATTGTCTTATAGATAAATGTTTTAACACATAAACGGCATTTTATATGAACAAAAGCTACATTTAGCAAATTATACCACACTTTGTGTACATAATAAAATAATTTTAAAGACAAAATACTCCCTTGTGATTGCAAACAGCTAAGTTTTTGTCTGGCCTTTTGATTTTTATATGACTATTAACGCTGCCCTTGATTGTTGCTTGTGTAATTTTAACTCGTACTAAGATATATAGCTGTGCCTAGATTATTAGGTATATTTATCTTATAACTAAGTGTTTAGCAGAGAAGCCATTTAATGAGTGAGAAACCAAGACAGATAATATTTTAGGAAGAGTGCTCAGGTATTTTCCCAACAAAAACATACATAGAGCTTAGAGTGTGTTTTTCAATATCATAGACTTAGGAGGATATAGCCTTGTGGTAAGATATTTTTAAAAATGATTTCCTTATCCTGATGTAACTTCTTTTACAGGAAAATTGAGTGTTAGGTTTGAAATGTGTCTCCCAAAAAGATACATTGAAGTCCTAACCACAATATTTCTACATGCCATTTCATTTGGAAACAGAGTTGTTGCAAATGCAATTAATTATTAATAGTTAGGTTATGATGAGGTCATATTCAAGTAGAGTGGGCCCTTAATCCAATACAATTTGTGTCCTTTTCAGAAGATGATGTGAAGATAGGATGTAAGAATTCCATGAGGTGACAGAGGCAGAGACTGGAGTTATGCAGCTGCAAGCCTAGGAATGCCAAACTTTCGGCCACCAACAGAAGCTAGAGAAAGAAAAAGAGGGATTCTGCTGAGTCTCAGAGGGACGACAGCTGGCTCTGCTGGCACCTTAATTTCAGACTTCTAGCCTTCAGAACTGTGAAACAATAAATGTTATTTTAAGCCACTGAGTCTGTGGTACTTTGTTACATTAAACCTAAGAAATGAATTCAGTGTTACTGTCCCCACCTCCTAACATTTGCAAGAAAATATACATGTAAACTAAGACATGGTTGATATATTTGTTGCATAGTTGCCTAGAGAGAAGAGGAGACACATACATATACAGATACATATGCCTATACATGTATTATTTATATAAGTGAGATTATAGATATGTCTGTGTCTATGCATATGTAAGTATATATGTATGTGTGTAAATGTATACCCAAGTCTTTCTGAATCAGAATCTCTGGGTTGAAGCTCAGAAAGCTTTATTTTTTTATTAAGTGCCTGAGAAAATTGTAATACACAAATGTTTGAGAAGATTGTTCTACATCATGATGACCTGCTACAAATATTACTAATATATATAATATTATTGTTCTTACAGAAATATTTCCCAAGATACTGCTATGAGTTAATCAGTTGTACTATACTAAAGCATTCAGTGATCAAAAAAGTGTAGTCAATTTTGCTTAATATATCTCCTCCTTGGACATTCATAATGTATATTAGCAGTAATGTAGGAAGATAAAATTATTATAGTTATAATTTTTCTCCTCTCTGCATTTTTCTTGTGTCCCAGACCTTATAGCTACTGAATTAAAACCATTACTGCTACCAAAACGTTTGTCTTCTCTTGATGGGAGAGTGGGGAGAATAACCACAGAAGTTTAGTTTTCACAAGTGAATAGACTGAGAAACAAAGTTTCCTTGATTTGCAAGAACTGATTTTTTTCCACTAGCAAAAGAAAAACACACACACACACATAAGTGTGTGTGTGTGTGTGTATATATATATATATATATACACACATATATATATATATATATATATATATATATATATATATATAATCTAAGAACACTGTAAGGAACAGAGCAAAATGTCTCAGTAAATGAACTTGATAGCATAAAAAATAAAGTTGGGAGAAATACGTGACTATATGAGTGCCAGTTTCCCCTCTGAAGTTGACCAGCTGGTAGATAAAAGATGAGAGAAACTGCTCATCCATTAGAATGACTAAAATAAAAAATACTGACAATAACACATGTTTGAGAGGATGTGAAGAAACTGGATCTCTTATAGATCTGTGGTAGAAATGTAAAATTCTATAGCCCCTCTGAGGAATCATTTGGCATTTTCAAATGAAATTAAATATACTCTTATCTCAAGATCAAATAATCACACTCCTGGGCATTTATCCCAGAAAAAAAGATGAAAACTTATGTTTCCCCAAATTTTCATGATAGTTATATCTGGAAATAACACAAAAAATAGGAAAAAATATGATTGTTCTTCACCAGGTGAATGGATGGACAAACTGTGGTATTTCCATGCCACAGAGAGTGACTTATCAATAAAAAGAAGCAGATTATTGACACACACAACTTGGATGGATTTCAAGGCCATTAGGCTGAATAAAGCAATCTTAAAAGGTTTTATAGGGATAATCCCATTTATGTAACATTCTTAAAATTAACAAAATTAGAAAGATAAAAGCAGATTTGTACTTTCCGATAGTTAGGGATGGGGAGAAGGTTATGAATATAAACAAATAGCATGAAAGTGATTCTTTATTTTGCTGGAACAGTTCTGTATCTTGGTTATTTGTAGTGGTACTTACATAAATCTATACATGTGGTGAAATTTCATTGAACAACTCCCACAACACATACACATACATACACAAAAGAATGCATGCAAACACTGGAGAAATCTGATTAATTAATCTGTAATTTAGTTAGTAATATTGTTTCTAATCAATGTCCCAATTGTGATGTTTTACTGTAGTTACGTAAACTGTTGCCACTGTAGTAATCTGGATAAAAGACATACAGTTTGTCTCTGTACTATTTTTGCACTTTCTAGTGAGCTCATAATCATTTCAAAATGAAAAGTTCGAAAAAAAGAAAAGAAAAGAAATGGCAGACAAAGTTGGCTTGTGAACTATCGTTTGCTGACTTATTACCCAAGAGGTAATGTATTCCTGACTTGTAGATTATATAACTGATAAATAAATACAATTTATGAATTAACTTTTAGAAAGCATTGTGATAACAGATAAAGAAAATCTGATGTCATATGTATCCTTGAAAAGAGGTGCCTCACTGAATCCCACTCTACCATACCCATGTGTATGAAGGTGTGATGAAAATACTTGGGTAATTTTGGAATGATTTGGAAGCAGGGTACCAAGGCTTCACTACTCATACATAATGTGCCCCCATGTCCAAGCTGTGGAGGAGTAATGTTTGACTCAGTAGTTCTGATGGATATCTGAGCACAGCCCTTTCGGTTCCCAGACATCAGAAAGTATCTTTTAATTCTTGGGAAAGCATCAAAAACTTCCCCCTTTCCCAAGATATGTATGTGTTGGGCATGGACCAAATCAACTTGAATCTACAAGGCAGACAACAGATTCCTGTAGCTGATATAACATATTTAGAGGCCTATATGAGTTATGCAGTCTAGGTTATAATGTGGTATAGACATCCTTTCATACATACACACAAAAATTTAGTTATTAAACACAAAAGTAAATTTATTTTTGTTCACAATACTTTCTACATGCAGGTTGAAATAGGCTCTGCTTGTTACTGTTTCTGAGTCACAGGCTAAAACAGGCTCCGTTTTGAACCATACATTCCACAATCATCTTGGCAGGAAGATGGGAATTCTGTAAGGTTTTGAACAAGCAACTAAGTAACTGTACCACAAAGTGACACACTTTTATTCCATTTATTTCATTATTAGGATTAGTCAAACCCAGAAACCCTACCCAAAGGTGCCAGTCATTTCAGTCTTTGGAGAGCCTGGGAGAAGTTGAAAACTAATATAAGGATGAAAGTTTAATGATTACTAAAATTTATTAATGTTTGCTCTGTCACCCATGTATCATATTTACTTTTGCTCTTATGTGTACATCTACAGAATGTACATTCCGCAAGTTTAGGGGTCAGTGTTATGTGAACATTAATTAGTTTAGATTGATTATTATTATTTTTCAAATCTTAGAAGTCCTTACTGTTTTTTTCCCAGTGTATTTGTCTATGTCTCCCTATTGTTTTGTCAATTTTGGCATTGTGTATTTTCAAGCTGTTTCATTAGGTATATACACATTTAAGATTGTTATTCTTTTTAAAGGATTATTTATTTTGTCATTAGGATAAAGCCCATTTTATCCTACATACTACTCCTTGACTTTAAGTATACTGTATTTCTGATATTGTATGATAATTTTTTAATCTATTTACTTTTAACCTAACTTCTTGTAGTTTACATTGTATTTTTTTGTAAATAGCATTTAGTTGTATTGTTTCTAGTGTGATGATCTGTGTCCTTAATCAGAATATTTGGTTCAATCACATCTAATTTAAATTCTGATATATTCTTCTTTGTTTTATATTTTGTTTCATGTTTCTTTGCTTATCTGTTTCTTGCTTCCAGACTTCTTATGCTAATCTCACATTTTGGTGGTTCAGGAGAGTTTCAACTGGTCTTGCATGCCTTTGTCTGAGATGGTTTGATCCTCATTTTCTTGTCTCTCACCTCCCTTAAGGGGTTAGCTTAGGTATAGTCTCATGAAAGAAATGGAGTCCAAATGAGAGCTACCCTAATCCAATAGAAGGCAAAGGGAAATGTGCACATTCATTTCAAGAGCTTGTATCACATGTGTTAATGTCCCATGGGACAAAGTAAATATAGGCCAAGCTCGGAGTCATAGTAACAAGTAATTTAAACATGATAGGAAGTACATAGCTAGAAGAAGGGCAATAACAAGGACCATTAAACCAATTAATTTATCATAGGTGTTCATTTCAATCACTTGAATTACTATTTTATTAATACCACTTCACATCATGTAAAATACTTAGAGGTAATTTCATTTACCCTTCTTGGGTACCATTATTACACATTTTACTTCTCCATTTGTTATGACTTCCACACCAAATTTTAATAGTAATGTTATCATAATATAATGTCATAGTTTATATTAAATCATATATTTATAGTCTCTGATGGTCTTAGTTTATTTCCCTCCCATCCTGATTTCCACTAGGATCATTTATTTCCCTTTAGTTTGAAGAATTGCACATAATATTTCTTATAGTGTGGGTTTGCCGATATATTTTCTCAACTTTGTCTGTCTGAAAATATCTTTTATTTTGAATTCATTTTGAAGAGTTTTTTCGCTGGGAGTAATTGTAGGTTATAATGACTGCTGATGTCTATGCTCCCATGGTACCAATGGTGAGTGCAATTGATACAAGTGGTTTCATAATTTTAATGTACAAAAAATTAAAAGTCTTTATTCTTTGTTTCTTTTCATCACTTTTAGTGAGTGTCTTAGTAATATTTTCTAAAACATGGCGTAAAAAAAAAGTACTTACTTTAAAAGGTTTAATGTTTTCAATAGCGATGATTAATTTTATGCAGGCTATTAACTTAAGCAGGCTATGGTGCCTAGTTGTTTGGTCAAACAACAGTCTAGAAGTTGCTATGAAGGAATTTTTTTAAAGATATGATTAACATGTAAATCACTAAACTTCAAGAGAAACAAGTTACCTTCCATAATGTGATCGAGCCTCATCCGGTCAGTTGATGGCCTTAAGATTAAAGACTAATGTTTCTCAAACAATGAGAAATTCTTGATACTGCAACATAGAAATACGCTGAGTTCTTGGCAAAGAAATGGTGCCTTGAGGAATTTGAACTCAAGACCGCAATGTCAACTCTTACCTGAATTTTCAGACTGCTGACCTGTCCTGCCCTATAGATTTTAGACTTGCCAGTTACAACAAACACATGAGCTGATTCCTTAGAATAATCTATCTCTCTCTTTCTCTCTCTCTCAAAATCTTTCTTTCTCATATATCTTAGTTCTTTGGTTGTATTTCTCTGGAGAACCCTGACTATTAAGACACCCAAAAAACAAGGGATGAAACTAGCAAAGCACTGGTAATTCACTTCATTAATGATAAAGTGAATCATTCAACATTCCAATTAAAGGAAAAATATCTCCTCTCCTAATTAAAAAGGAAAAAGAAAACATTAGAATTTGAAAACTCTAGTATTTCAAATAGAGTTTCAAACAGAAGGCAATAATTATAAACACATCTGTTGTTGATAGGTTTATAAATAAGGCCTCTATATTTTGCTCCCTTCGCAAACTCTATTCATATTTCATTCTACAGCTTTTGCTTGAATTATTATATCTCTTATAAATTGATGATTCTCAAATATATACTCTAAGCTAAAAACTCATGTGAGCTCTCTACTCTTGTTAAAAATTGCCTCCTGGATATCTCCACTGAGATGCCCTATAGGCTTTTATACAACACTTTCAAAGTAAACTCCTTGTTTCTATACCTCAACAACAGGCTCCCGTCCCCTTTTCAGTTTCCCAGTATCATTAACCATACAGATGCACTTGCTAAAATCTAATCTTTCAGATCCTTATCACTCCCAATTTAATGGATGGTTAATATTTTCCTTTCAGTGCCACCACGTTACTCCCTCTCTAAAACATCCTTTCCACTAAATTCTTCCTGACAACACTCTTGGCTAAGCCTTAATCATATTTGACTATAAAAATTGTAGGATACCTGTCTCATAACCTCTAATGTTGTAATCCTGTTCCCTCAACCTCCCCATTGCTTCCTCAGTTAACTTTCTCAATAACCTGGAACACTGATCCTATCATTACACTATTTATAATACTTCAGTATATCTCCATTTTATGTTCTACAGATGTTAATTCTGACAAGCCAAGTAATTCCAAGGAATGTGTTTGCTTGACAGAAATACTTTTCCTGTTATTTTAATCAGAATTGGAATACCCTTTGGCCTATTCGCTATGCCAAGGACCAACACGCCCGTTTCTCTTATATCCCTGGCTCCCTTTTATGCTATTTGCTTGATTCCTGTAAGCAATGACTGTGTACACCTTCTGGCATGTTCTGTAAGGACCTCCATGCTTTGACCTCTGTTTATTTTTCTAAATTGACTACACCACTCTTTTGTTTTCTGGCCACTCTCCTTTGATCCTGTTTCATAGGGACACTAGAGGGCCTTTAAGGCTCTTTAGATGCTGTTTTGTAACATTATATGTCTTAGCACCTTCTGTCCTCCCCAGCTGGAATTGTATCCTTTTCTTACACCCAGTCTGCTTAGCGAAATTCCTCTCAATGAGCACTTCCTCTGCTAAAAGCGTCAGTTATCAAAAACATTTATTTGGCTTATATGCCTTCTAAAATATTTAAGGTGCAAAAATATAATCATATAATCTTTGCTCATACGCTCTAATGAATGTTATAAAAATAAGACACTCTGTGTAAATGATTTTCCATTACAGCTGATTGGGAATAAACCAGATGTTACTTAACAAATATACAAAGTGATTGCTTTCTCTACTGGGACCACATTGACCTCTCTTTAGTCATTATCTATAATATATCTATTGTCTAGACAAAACAAAACTCCATCTCCATATTAATTTAAAAGGTTTATTTTATACAAAAATTGTATTTTATAATACTCTGTCCTTCCCTATCAGAATTTGTTTTCCTTAAACATTATGTTTAAAAACAATAGAGACATTGATATGTTGATAGATTTGAAATATAATACTACACCACTCAGCAATATTAAAATCTCCATTCAACAATATAGAGGGGATCAGTGTCATGTTAGCTAAAAGCAAAGCAAAACAATAATATTTTTTTGCATATTATATCCTTGTATGAAGAAAATTCATTGCTTAGAACATGAAGGGGAATGAAACTGAATATGGCCCAGGTCCAGTTAGCTAATACAAAATTCAAATTCAATAATCACTAACCTTCAAGGAATATGGAATAAGCCTGGGAATAGCTAATTGATCTTAGAACTAAGGAATCAGAGAGAAAGTATTTAAATCCAAAGACTCAGCAGTATCAGATGGGGTTAGAAATGTGCAGGAAACAACTGAAGCCGTTGGTTAAGATACATGAAAACAACAACACTGGTTCTTTCCCTCCCTTTACTATATTATACTCTTCTAGTAGCACGGTATTTTAAAAAGAAAATGGGGACTGGCATCAGACAAAATTCAATTCAAATCCAAGGTCTCTTTATTTATATGTGTCTTTGGCTAAGTTACTTAGAACTCTATCAGTTTGCATATCTAAAATTAACTAACAAAACACCTGCTTTGAAGAACACTTATGAAGATTGGATGTATGAAGCTTTTCTAAAATATCACTTATCAAGCCTATATTATCATGAAAATGGATGTGAATAAGCAACTGCATTCACGATCTATATTCATTGAATATCTCCGGTAACAAAGGTACTGCTTGGACACTGGAGGCTTACAATGAAAACATACTGGGACTGAGTCCACAGTTAAATTTACAATCTAGAAAGGAAGACAAAATTGCAAACTCACGGGAGACAAAAGTATAGAAAAAGTGATAAATAGGTAGAATTTATAGGCACTGTTGACTTATTGAATTTGTTAATTAAGGAATACAAATAGTAAAATTTGATAAGAAACTTGGAAAGTAGGAAAAAAATTCAGAGTATAGGATTTAAAAGAGATAGGAGGTGGAAATGTATTTTTTTTTTCCTATTAATTTGTTAACATGGGAGAAAAGAGAAGATGTGGATATGTTTACATTTTGAAAGCTGATGGAAAGGGAGATGCTAAAATATATAAAGTTTTCTTTACGGTAATTTAAAAAGCAGCAAAAATCATACCTTACTTCAAAAATTTGTCCCCCATTGGCCTATTATTTGTCTGAAATTCTCTCCAAGTTTTGAATGCCAAGAAATAGTTTCCATAACAGTTGTGCTAAAATAAACCTGTGTTAATTCTGTTGTCTGGGAAAGTGTGCAGGTTTGTGCAAAGGATTCAAGTATTTAAAATATTATCTAACTATAATTCAATGATCCTAAACATAAAGAGGTAAAATACAGTCTTGTTTGTTCGTTGTTTGTGTGTGTTATTTGCACAAGCAACAAGGAAATAGAGTGAATATATTGGAATATTATGAAAAGGTATATGAGATTAGTGGTAAGACCAAAGGCAAAATGAACTTAAAGTATATAATAAGCCTAAAGTAAATCTCTTCCTGAACTATAAAACTGAAATAGGGTAGATATCTACTAGTTTCAGAGATAGACACTCACTTCATATTGACTTATAAAGAATAAAATGCTGAGCTCTAACTTGAAACTCCTGAATAAATGGTAAGGGAAGGAAATGTTTCATAGCTTGAGGATGGCATACTTGTTATTAGACTTGCCTTCATAACAAAAGAGCTAAGACTGCTCTTTGAAATGAATATAGATGAGATGAAAAATGACTACTGGATCACAGAAAGTAATGTGCCAGTCAATAATCCACTTTTCTTAGTACTGTATTTCCTATATATGCTTGTGCTAGCAATTACTAAATTAACCTCATAACAGGAAATCAGAAGAGCCCTTAAGTTTGTATTATAGCCCAGTATGGAGGGACATTAAATTGCCAGCTGTTCACTTTTAATAAAACAATATAATGTTTATGAAGTCCAACAGTCTTAGAAAGCTCTGTATCATCGTAGTTTTTCTGTTTTGCCCTGCCCCCCCACCCCATGGGGTACAGAAGAAACTGTTCTATCATATGATGAATCTCTGTAATATCCCAAAGTGATTTTAAAAATTTCAATAGCCTTTCCATCTGAAAAATAATACCCCTTTTATTCTCTTGTTGCATATTTGTGCTTTCCTTTAGTAAGTGAACACTGAAGAGGATATTTGAAAGTTTTAATAGCTTCTGTTGTGTTCTTATAATAGTAATGTTTTTAGCATCACTATAGTTAAGAACTTGTCAGCACTTATAAACTCCTACCTTAGTGAAATTTCACTTGGCATATGAGCTTTCAGCCCAGGAGCAATTTTCATTTTAAGCTTTAAAACGATCTCTCAGGATATTTGCGATGGCGTGGTTCAAACTTAAAACAAAAGCTTACTATTCTCAGATGATTCCAAATCCCCTCCAAAATTGCTCTTTGCAGATTTCTTCCCTCTATAAAATCAATTAGCTCATAATAGCTAAAGAGAGTGGGAAGATTTTAACGCTTGTAATGATGGATGTAATATAGTTTTGCACATCAAATTACATAATTTTAGACAGTCAAAAACAAAAATGTTGATAAATAAGAATTGTGTACACTTTAATATTTAACAACTACTATTTGTAAAACCAAGTTTTAGATGCTACCTAAAACATGAAGGTGAAATACTTTCAGTAGGAGTCTTAATTTTAGCCTTAAATAACATGTTTGATGTTTCAAATAAATATAAAATATTAAAAGTTTTCTTTTTTTTATCTAGCAAATTACATTAAAGAATCTGAGATTGGCTAGGTGCAGTGGCTCATGCCTGTAATACTAGCACTGTGGAAGCTGAAGCAGGAGGATCACTTGATCACTTTTGGAGGTCTTAAGTTTGAGACCAGCCTGGGCAGTATAGCAAGATCCCATATCTAAAAAAAAAAAATTAAATTAGCCAAGTGTGGTGGTGCGTGCCTTTAGTCTCAGCTACCTGGGAAGTTGAGGTGGGAGGATAGGTTGAACCCAGGAGTTCAAGGCTACAGGCAGTGAGCTACGATTAGGCCAATGCACTGCACTCTCTAACCTGGGTGACAGTGAGACTCATCTCTTAAAAAAAAAAAAAGGAATCTGACAAGCTGAGATTGCTGAGCTTGTTGGTTCATTATTCATGGTTGTTTATTCTTTAACTGCTTTCCAGTATTCTCCTTTTCTACTATATTTCTAGATGATAAGAGTGTTCCTATGTACTTCTCTGGATCTATGCCTCTCTCTAGCTCACCTCATTTAATCAGATGGCTTTAAATGTTGTATCTACTCTAATAAATCTCAAACTTATATCTCTATATCAAAGTTTCTGTATCCTACAACTGTACTTGGGATATTCTACAGTCATCAACAATTTATAATGCATATATTAGAATTTTGATTCTTTTTTTCTCACTACCCCACAATCTGTTTCTCTCAATCTTAGTAAATTCCACTGCTCATGAAAAAAAAAAGGAAATAAAGTAAATCATAAGAGCAAATAGACAGCATACAGAATGGGAGAAAATATTTGCATGCTACACATCTGATAGAGGGCTGACAACTAGAATCTATATAGAAAGAACTCAGCAAATTAAAAATCTTCTGCACAGCCAAGGAAACTATCATGAAAGCAAACAGACAACCTACAGAACAGGAGGAAATATTTGCATACTACACATCTGATAAAGGGCTGATAACTAGAATCTATACAGAACTCAGGGAAATCAGCAAGAAAAAAAATCAAACAATCTTATCCAAAAGTGAGCAAAGGACATGGACAGAAACTTTTCAAAAGAAAACAGAATAATGGCCAATAGACATAATAAAAAATGTTAAACATCTCTAATCATCAGGGAAATGCAAATAAAAACCAAAATGAGATATAATTTAACTCCAGAGAGAATGGCTTTTATCAAAAAGTCCAAAATCAACAAATTTTGGCATTGTTGTGGAGAGATAGGAAGACTCACATACAACAGGTGGGACTGTAAACTAGGACAACCTCTATGGAAAGCAGTATGGAAATACCTCAAAGAACTAAAAATAGGACTACTATTTGATCCAGCAATTCCAGTACTAGGTATTTACCCAAAGGAAAAAAAAAAAAAAAAAAGACATTCTATAAAAAAAGACATCTTCACTGAGACATTCATAGCAGCACAAATCACAATTGCAAAGATGTGGAAACAATTCAAATGCTCATCAATACATAAGTGGATTAATAAAATGTGGTTTATGTATACCATGGAGTAATACTCAGCCATAAAAAATGATGAACTAATACCCCTTGTACTATCTTGGATGGAGATGGAGCCCATTCTTCCAAGTGAAGTACCAGATGAATGGAAAAACAAGCACCTCATGTACTCACCATTAAATTAGTACTAATTGATCAACACTTATGTGCACATGTGGAAGTAACATTCATCGGGTGTCAGGTAGGTGAGAGGGGGCAGGAGAAAATGGATAAATTCACACCCAGTGGGTAAGGTGTGCTATGTCTAAGGACCGCACACACTTGCAGCTCTGACTCAGGCAGTTCTGACTCATGGAGTTCTACTCAGCCACTAAAAACAATGGTGATCTAGCACCTCTGGTATTTTTCTGGATAGAGCTGAAGCCCATTCTACTAAGTTAAGTATCCCAAGAATTAAAAACAGGCACCACATGTACTCACCATCAAATTGGTATTAACTGATCCACACTGAAGTGCACATACAGTAATAACATTCATTGGGTGTCGGGTAGATAGGAGGCGGGAGGAGGGGATGTGTGCAGCGTGCCCCATCTGGGGATTGGACATGCGTGAAGCTCTGAGTTGATTGGAGCAAGGGCAGTATATGTAACCAAAATGTTTGTAACCCATAATATTCTGAAATCAAAAATAATAAAAAATAATAAAGTACACACTCCACAGTGATAGTTTCTCCAAAAGGAAATGAATTAAATGTGAAAAAAAGAAAGAAAATAAAAACCAAAAAAAAGTCATTCTTTAGTCCTGTTTTCCCTTTTACCTGACATCCAAACCATCAGTAAGTATTTTCAGATCCAACTCTAAACATCTCAAATCAATTTCTCTCCATTTTTATTTCTATTAGCACCTCTAGTCAGTTCTATCTCAATCAATAAATAAGACTACAAGGGACATTTAAAAATACAAATAATATAATGACCTTGCCCTTATATAAACTTCCCATGCAATACAAATAACACTGGAATGTTTTACCTTAATTGACAACACTCTGCACTGTTTTCTCCTAAACCTCAAGCTTTATCTTTTGCCACTTTCTATCCAAGATCAGGATGGTACAGCAACTAGAGTCTTTTTGAATATTGCACAAAACAGAAATTTAGAAATTCTAATTTTTTTTTCTCATCCTTTGTTAGGATTTTTCCCTTGCTTTTCCAATGACTTCATTTTAAGGAATTTGTTAAAGAGTAATTGAATAATATCTAAAAGACAAATAAAAAAACTGAACACCACAAAGTACAATGAAATACTGAGAGTAATGAATTTTGACTCATTGATTAAATAAAAGTCCCTGAATCCTTCATGATAGTAAGTAAATAAGAGATAAAGTTCTAACAATGGAAAGTTCTTCTTTCAGAGGAATATCATCTATGTCAACTAACATGTAGAGAAAAAAATAGTAGAAGTAGAAAACCATCATCTTGTAACCCCCACATAATGACTGGCTCAGGCAAGAATCCTAAATCAATGTTAAATCCTTGAGTTGAAATTTTTATATGAACAGGTAAGTCAGAGAGTCTCAAATCATAAGTACAGTTTGCCTACGTTTTTAATTATTATTATTTATTTCAGAATAGTATGGAGTACACATGTTTAGGTTACATATACTGCCTTTGCCCTACCCAAGTCTTAGCTACAAGCGTGTCCATTCCCCAAACAGTCTGCACACACCCATTAGCTGTGTATATACCCACCCCCTTCGTCCCCTTCCTACTACCTTATTAATTACAAAGGTGAGATCTAAGGAGAGATCTCTCATACACCAACATATACAAATGACTAAATGTGGTATTGGCAATGGCCCTACCACATGCAGACATGTCTTTTAATGTAACTCACCATTTCTATGCAGTGTTGGCCAAAATAGTTGGACATCAATCAAATCAGTCAGAAAACAAGCTAAAAGCAGTACACACTCTAGAACAGTGAGCCAGAATTCTTCAAAGTAAACAATGTCATAATGAACAAAAAAAGGTGAATGGAGTATTTTAGTTCAGGGGAGATCAAAACAATCTAACAACCCATCCAAATATGTGAAACGCAATTGGATTCTAGGGCATGAAATATATGTGTGCACATATATGCTTAAAATAAAAAACAATGTAATCAGACAATGGAATATTTTTCAGCACTAAAAAGAAATGAGCTATCAAGCCATAAAAAGACATAGAGGAACCTTAAATGTGTTTTATTATGTTAAAGAAGCCAGTCTGAACAGGTTACATAGTATATAATTCCAACTACACAACATTCTGGAAAGGGCAAAACTATGGAGACTGTAAAAAGATAAGTAATTTCCAGGTATTATGAGGAAGAGAGAGATGAACTGGAGGAGCACAGATGAATTTTAGGACACTGAAACTACTCTATATGACACTATCATAGGTACGTATCATTATACATTTGTCAAAACCCATAGAACATCGTACAATACAGAGTGAACTCTAACGTAAATCATAGACTCAACAATGATGTTTTCAATGTAGATTCTTTGTTGTAACCAAATATGCCACTCTGGTGTGGGATTTGATAGTGGGAGAGGTTGTGCATTTGTGGGAACAGGAGACATATGGGGAATCTCTGTGCCATCTTAATTTTTCTGTGGATATAAAAAGTGCTCTAAAAAATAAAGTCTATTAAAAGTAATATTACCAAACAGCAGTTTAATTCTAAGTAATTTTTCTTTGTAAATTCACTACCTGAAATTTTGAAGAGATAATTCCTACTGGATTTTCGATGTGAAAAAAAATAGATACAAACATAAAGTTAACAAGGTCATATGAAAACCCTAGTCTTGAATTTGAGGTGGAAGAATCAGTATAGATTAATAAATTTTTTCTTAAAAAAATACCTGTTTCTCATCTCTATTGAAAAGACTCCATAGCAAAGAACACCTCTAGGTCCAAGATTTGGGGTCTGTATACCATTCTCTTTGTATAAAAGACTGGGTCAGTAATATGTAAGATGTGCCTTGCTTACTTTTGTGTCATGCTAGAAAGAAGAAAAGCTATTAAAACTACCAGTGTCATATAAAAAATACTCAGATTCCAGTGTGAAAAACCTGTCACTGTAAAAAGCAGAGATTTATCCATTAAGAACAATAACTAGAATTAATTGAAAAACATAATTTTTGAAAAAAATCTCCTCAGTAATGTTTAGATAATGCTGATAAACCAAGTCACTAGTTTCAAAACTGATAAACAAATGGAAAGAAGCAAGCATTTATCTAGCCTTTCCAATATGAATTGTATCTCAGAGTAAAGGCACATTTTCCATTACGGAATTTTCCAGCTAACAATTGGAGGCTGAATGATAGAACTTCATTTTACAACCACTAACAAAATAATGAACCATCAATTCTTGATAATATCACCAAAAGAGAGAAATGCAGACATTATGAGTCCCCCGGTGAAAATACACCTGACTCTGAAGCATTCATAGCAAAATTTCAAACTGGAATCTAAACAAACATAAATCTGACTACCAATATTTAGGGAAAATCAGAAAGAGAGGTATCTACAGGACACCATGAGCATGTAATCAGCAAACTATAAACTTTAGACATATTATCCCATCAAATAAATCACATAAAAAAAAAAAGATGGTAAAGATGTTCATGGGTTAAAAGAGATTTAGGTACATAAACTAATTTAAACCCTTATCTTTATTTGGATATTATGTGGACAATCCAATTATTATAAACATATTTGAGACAATCAGAGAAATATTAACATTGGTTGAATAGGTGATAAATTTTAATCAAATTTAAATGTGATCTTTGCATTATACCTTATTTTTTAAAAATAAAAAGTCTTATATTTAGTGATAAATATTAAAATATTCACATATATAAAGATGAGATGCTTGCTTCAAAATAATCAAAATAATTAAGAAAAAAAGAGAGGAAAGTAAATAGATATATGAAATAAAAATAGATAATTGTTGAGCTGGGCCATAAGTACATGGGTACATTAATTTGTTCTCTCTATTCTTATATGCATTTGTAACTTTTCATAATATTATAAGTCTTTTTGAATTGATATTTTTCTGTAAACATTTCATTGATGTATGGTACATGAAGTATATAATTTTGACATATTTAACAAGCATTCTCAAATAATTTATTTTAAGGTTAATTATTTAAACAGAGTTTTCAGCAGAAGAGAATACCAAATAGCCTAATGATCTATTAAATTACTTACAAGTTACCTAATTTATTTGTCTGTATATCATTAGAGCTTTAAAAGTTTAAATGTGTTTTAAAATTACTTCCTAGTACACATAGAGCGATCACACCTAAATAGGTTAATAATTTAAGAAACAATGCATAATTTGGAAATTAGAGAAATAATTAAATAAGCAAAACTGATGTGAGCAATCAGTAGTAGTAGGTTGGGGTGTTTAAGTGGATTTAAACATATTTCCAATTACTTGGGAACTCTACTTAAGAGGTAGAAAACATAGTCCTTTCATTAATCCATGCAAGATAGAAATAGCAAAGATGTCTGATTGAAAACACAAAACAAGAAGAAATTTTTCTTCATTTTTGTTTTTACAAATAATTTTTCTAAGAGTATTTGTTCTGCAAAGTTTTCCCCCATCCAACTCATGCCATCCACCCAGCCATGAAAAAATGATAAACCATGCTTCCAGGGATGAGTACCTTGAGACCATCTCATTTTATAGCTCACATTTCTGTCACAGTGCTCTGAGATGGAAATGAGTTTAGAAAAATACATAGGCGACACCCATAGTTAAAGATATAATGGTGACTTTGAAGTCAATATTTTGAAATCTGATCATATCAGAAAAATTTGGTTACATAACTAGTAGAAAAGTATAATTGCAGCCTAACAAAGATGCTACTGAGGACCACATTTACTTTATTTTCATACAGTCAGAATTGGGGCACCTTACAGAAAAATGTCTAAGTTTTCTTTGGATTGCAAATGGCTAAGCTCTATAGTGAATACTGATAGCTTTGAAAAGAAGCAAGTAAAATACTGAGCTCAGAATGAAGAAATGCAATACACATATATGCTAAGCCCACAAGTTCCTGCCAAGCAGAGAAAACAATATGATAAAGAATTATTCAATATAAATGTGCTATGAAAACAATACAATGAGAATATGTGTGAGCAATCTGAAAGTTTCTGCAGCCAATTATGAATGTATAAGAATCAGGGCTAGATTGGAGACTGTTCATCTAGATCTGTCTGTACGTGTTTGGAGATATAGTATTAGCTAGTGGTTAGGCATTGGCTTTGGCGATAAAGTGACTTCAAGTTACAGTGTGGCCATTATTGGAGTTGTAATACTCTGTACCTCACTTGCCTCATTTATAAAATGAGGATAAAAATAGTGGTCACCTCATGTGGTTACTTTAGGGATTAAATAAGAACATGGGAGCAGATCAATGAGCTCACTCTTTGTTTATAAATATTGTGCTGCCATAAACATTCGGGTCCAAGGAGGGGGGGCAGGGGCAAGATATATAACCCTAACAGTATTTGTACTCCCATAATATGGAGTAAAAAATATAAATTAAAAATAAATAAATAAATATTAAGTGAGACAATATTTGGGATGAACAATTTGTAATTAGGCTTATTCATCAGAATAGGGTATCTTGCATCAAGACCTCATCTGGGAATAGGCAGAAATAAGATCATCAAGTGTTGTTCTTAAAAATGAAAAAGCTGAAAACCAAAGCTACACTGAGGAAAGAACAGCTCAAGATCAGGTGATTCTGGTTAACCATAGTTGCCACCAACTTTTAGAGGTTATGTGTAAGGTAGCTAAGTAGTATTTGCGTTATGTACCATTTTTCACAATTAAACACATATAAATTTGTAGTGAGAGTGCATACAAATATTTTAGGTATTTCCAGGATTACTTTAAAGGTGAACTAAGAAAGAAAAGAAATGGTCTCTTAGGTAATTTTCAATTAAAAACTTGTATTACTTTAGGAAAGTCAGTGTAACCTTAAACTAGTATGTCTGTTATACAATGACTCAGACTGGTTTGATGCATGGGCACCGTTAAATATATGAAGCAAATATTGAAATTCCTAGCAGGTAATAGGCACTGAATAGTTTAAAGACATGATTAAACACATAAGCTGGTCTTAGAGCACAGAAAGTCTTAGGGAAAGCTAAAGAGTTCATGCTGTATTCAATAAGCAGCAGTCCTGAACAAGAGAAGGACCAAAGCTTACTTTTGGAGTATGTCAATGCCTTAGCATTTTGTAACATGCTTCAAGGATGGGAGGTTGAAGCAGCAATTTTAAGTTGGCAACTCTGATTTCAGAGGTTAGGTTATTTATTTATTTATATTCATATATATGAAAATGAATTTTTCTGATGGATATTTGTTTAGAATTACAAAGAAAATAATACTTTTATAAAATCTCTTATAATGTAAGGTGGTTGGTCTTAAAATTATGTTAAGTCCATCCTGAAAGTCTTGGTCATTATGGCTAAAGTGCTTCTGTCCATGTAATCCATTATAGCAAATAGCAATGAACACAAAAGAATACATTTTCTTAAGTGTATTTGTAATTTTTTAAATAACATTTATTAAACCAGATCTTTCCAAAATAAAATTTTAAAGCTGCCAATTGATGTTTTGTGTCATTAAGTGGGGTTCAACTATTATGGCTTCATAGCAATATCTGAAATATAAAGTGCTTATAAAAAAAAGTTTTCTAATATTATACAAATTGATGTATTTCCCTAAAGCATTCCAAAATTGTTCTATTATATTAGATACTTTAAAAATTACATTTATGTTCTTATTATAATAAAATAAGATTCAAAGTAAAGGAAAAATAGATACTGACATTGTTTTATGATTTTTGTTATTAGTTGCTGTACAATTTAAATCCCTTGGTCTAATGAATAGAATAGCCCTTTCTTTCTCTTCATCAAAACAATTATATATTAATACATAATTTGCTTAATATGCCAGTGGTTTCTTAAAGATAAACTTTTCTATTATGTTTATTTGCAAATTTTTAAGATTTGTGGAATAAACAATAGTTTTTTCTTCTTTAATGAATTTTGAAACCAAATGAAAGTTAATACCATATGCTGGGGAGCACGGAGAGCACAATCCCTTCACCAACACAATGATTAAAATACATGGAATTTAATTTTATTTTCAGTTAGCTTCTACTTTGGAAAACTGATTTTTAAATGTAATTGGATAGGTAATTTACACACCAAATCATCATTATATATTAACCATTTAATATTTCCAAAATAAAAGACAATGGCTTCTTAAAATTATCAGCTATAAAACAATGTAATCCTGTCATTTGTGGCAACATGAATGACTCTGGAGTACATTATGTGAAGTGAAATAAGCCAGGCATAGAAAAACAAACACCACATGATCTCACTTAGATGTGGAATCTCAAAAAGTTGATTTAGCTGGACGTAGTGGCTTGCACCTCTAGTCCCAGCTACTTGAGAGGCTGAGGTGAGAGGATTGCTTGAGCTCAGGAGTTTGAGACCAACTTGGGATACATAGGGAGACACCATTTCAATTTATATATATATATATATATAATTAAACAGTTGCTTTCACAGAAGTAGAAAGTAGAATAGTGGTTACCAAAGGCAGGAGAGGGGAAAGAAAAGAGGAGGACTATAACTTGAACAAAGGGTTAGCTAGAAGTTATAGTAAGAAAGAATAAATTCTGTTGTTCTATTAATATTACACAGTAGTAGCAAATAACAAAATATTGTATATTTCAAGATAACTAGAAAAGAAAATTTTGGATGTTATCACAAAGAAATAATAAGTTTTTAAAGTGATGGATGTTGTAAATACCCTAATTTGATCATTATACTGTGTAGACATGCATTGGAACATCACAGTTTCTCCACTCCCATTGCTTAACTTGACAAGTAAAAACAAAAAAGAAAAAAAAAAAAAGAAAAAGAAAGAGAAACATCACATTGTACCTCACAAATGTATACAATTATGTGTCAATTACAAAAAAAACCAAGTATATTAATGTTTTTTTTAAAAAAAGAACGAAGGAAAGAAATTTTCTTGGAAAGCACTAACTAGGAGTAAATACTACTTTTATAGTATAAATAGCAACAGTGGAGAAAGGGTCAGAGTGCAAAATTGGTGCATTAGCTCTAAGTACTTTTTTTCCCTTTTATTTCATCATATAATGGGGGTACAAATATTGTTAGGGTTACATATATTGCCCTGACACCCCCCACCACGTGCCTGAGCTTCAAGCATGGTGTCCAACCCCCAGGTGGTGCGCACCACACCCATTATGTAAGTATACACCCTTCTCCTCCTCCCCACTCCCGCCTGCCCTCCACCTGATAAAAGCGATAAAAGCTTTTTTTTTTTTTTTTTACATTTTGGTTACATTGTATATCTTTGCCTCTCCCTAAAAAGGGTTAGAGGTATGCCCTTCCCCCCCCCATACTCGTCACATCCCTAAGATGTGGGTCTCCCTCCCCGCCAATCCTTGGTGAACATTACCACCATTTGAGCACCATAGTTTTTAATCAGTCAGTACCAATTTGATGGCGAGTAGATGTGGAGCCCGTTTTCCATATCTTGTGTTGCCTCTAGGGTATGTGGGCTCAGTACTTACACATAGCAGAGAGACAGGAACACACAATGTTTTTCCTACTAAGGCAATGATAAATTTTTTGTACGTTTGAAATAAGAAAACTCAAAATGTATGGATTACATATGCTGAGTTTACTTACACACCTGTTCAAGAAATTTTGACTATTTTTAAACAAAATCTGTAACAATAATGCACTCCAATATTGTATCACTAATTAGATAGTACTATTAATCTGCTTAGAATTATTTTAAAAATAGTATGTCATATTTTCTTTTATCATTTTTGGAAATAACTAATTCTTTTTTTATATCATGTAAATATATTTTTGTCATTGTCTTTTTTTTTTCCTTGCCTGGAAATTCTAGGCAGGTTAAATTTTTAGTTAACATATTAATATTATTGCAGTTGATAATTGTCTTAAAAATGCATTTGATTTTATTTAAAAACAACAATCACAAAATTCCTGCCAAACACATTATAACCTGGACAACTACAAGATTCTTGGAGCAAAATGCAAGAAATGACTTTTAATCAAAAAAATTCCGTTTAAAAGTTTTGCACATTAATTAGATCCTGTAAATAGTTCCGTAGAAATCTCTGCTAAAGTAAATGTTTAGGGTACTAATATTTAGAAAGCAGTGATTTAACTTAAAATGACTTTCACTTGACAAATAAGTGGAAGGTAGCAGAAAAATGCACAATTTAATTTGTGATTAACCACGGAACACACTTTTTTCCCCGTTTTCTTGCAGTTCACCATTTTTGTCATTTCATTTCTCATTAGCACTTCTACCAAAGAATGGTATTGGAAGAAACAGAAGAAATTCACATAATCAATTATGTCCCTAATTTGCACTGTTTTACAAGATCAGTTGGAGATATGACTGATATTTTTGTTTTTTACTAAATAGCTCCATTTAAACTATGCTTCTTGTGAGTTTATGCTATTCTAATGGTAAGACATTTTGGACTGAGAAGTTTGTGGACTAAGTGGGCACAACTGTGGTAGATACTTAGTTCTTACTTTGTAGGGAAAAATCATTTTCATGAACTTAAAAAATTTATATATTTATTTTTCATTTGATCAATTTATCTCATAGCTATTAATTCTGTTCAAATATAAGCTACTTGTTTTATTTTACCTATATCAACATTTTACATGCCCAGTTATTATTAACTTGTTTATTTTTACTTAAAAAAAAGACTTTCAAATTTATTAAATATAGGTAATCACAAAAGAAGGAAATATGTATATAATTATAGTTCCTATTCTATTTTCTTATGAAATATAAATTTCACACTATATATTCCAGTTCTCAAATGTGAAGGGCCCATATAATCAATTTGACATATACATTTTGTAATGGGTATTTAGAGCTTATATGCTCTTGTCTCATAGACAGTGAATTTTTCTCTGCATATATAGTTTCCCCCTGTGGGCAATGGAAATACCCTTTTTAAAGTTATATTTTATCCTCAACATTTACCTCTTTCATTATTATGAAAGTAAGAGGGGTTTAATTAATGGTTGTCATTATGGTGAAGGGTGAGTAGAGCTTAGATTTATTTACTTTAATTTTAAATTCAAAATTGCTGTTTAGAAAACTGATTTTGTTTCTTAGTGAATAAAACATAAACTGTATTATAAATATTTACAGGATACTTTGCATATTACTCAGTTTTACTTTGAAACAATTCCAACTATAAATATACATGACATAATTTTATGACCAATATTTTGGTCATAAATGTGGACCACATTCTTTAATATCTATTAAACAATTGTACATAACACTGTTGGTTCTGAAAATCTGGATTATAACATAACTGAGTAAGAGGCAATATACAGATTAATTAATTACTCAGATTCTGGAACACTGGACCCCTTGGTTTCAAGCCTGATTCCACTTCTCACATGATCTTGGGCAAATTATTTAAATTACTTGTGCCTCAGTGTTGTCTTTAGTCAAATGGGGAGGGGGAATAATTCCATTTCCTAAATTGCTGTGATGATTATGTAAATTAATACTTATAACATTTCTGGAATGTGGCTTGGCACAGGTAATAAGGACTACATTATTATTAAGCTTTATTATAAGTATTATTGACATTATTTATTGTAGCATTATGAAGTAGCTAAGTCAAAGGCATTTGAAAGCATGTCATTAGCTCAATATTAATGTAATATTACTGGAGGCTTGAAGCTAAAAACAAATGTAAGAACTACTTTTTAAAAAAATATATAGAATAGTATATTTCTCAACATTGAGTTAAGGTCTAGCAAACAGTAAGTTCCTTATCTACTTATTCATTTGAAAATGATTGCAAATGTTAAAAGATATGTTATAATCTTTACTGGTTCCTTTTTTTATTATCCATTTATTCTCTTTGTAAAATTTTGTCATGTAGGGAAATAAAACTTAAAACTCCCAAGCAAGTAATTTCTCTTCAGTTGAAATAATATTTAACTTCTTGAGTCCCATTCCTCCTCAAACCAAGTCACTTTTGCCTGATCAGTGAAGCTCATAAACTCAGAACACCGGGGAACCATAAACTGTATTATTCTATCGCTACTAGAGCACTAACTGCCACTTTCATCGTGTAACATATAGCCATGAAGAGAACATGGCTCATTAATACTTTTCACATATTATGCAGTGACATAGTCAGATTATTATTTTTCCTACTTATAAGACCTCAGTGACTTTGTTCAGTGAAATCAAAACAAAATGTTTGCACTTCTTTAATATACATATCTTGAATATGTCTCGTTTATATAATAAAGGAGCTTTTGGAGTAAGCTCACTGTACAAAATATAATACAGCAAAGCTTTTCTGTTTTCTGGGAATAGCATTTCATAGACATATTAAGATCAACTTTGAGAATGCATGAAATCGAACCCAGATTACCCAAATTTGAAGCCATCAAGATATTTTGGTCCATTCTCTCCTCAATTTACTTCTTTTTGATAGAGTACATTTATTTTTCATTGCACACTAAGTTATAGAAATGACTTATTTTAAAACAAATATTTTAAATTTAAAAATATTATGGAGAAATAAAGTGCATATATTCTAATAGAACAATTTACCTTCATAAAAGAAAATATGATAGCAAAATTATCAAAATATAACATTATGCATTTAATAATAAGTAATTCAGAATAATTTTAAACTATTGCACAAATAAGCGATTTTATATGGAAAATTCTTTAGAAATAATTATTAACTTCTGTCAATGGTTACTGAAGTAGTGATTACCCTTAATGCATTATATAATTTTTAGAAATAATATATAGTTATCATTTAGTGATTTAGGGAACAAATGCTATGAATTAATTTGAAAAATGATTGCATTTGACACATACCTTTAGGGTGAAGTGTGCAAGAGTATTAGTGTCATTATGAGTAGGAATTAAATTTCTATAATGATCACTTCCACTTACAAATATTACTAGAGATACAATAGCAACAAAAATACTTACTTATTAAAGCTTATTAAAGTTCTATGCTAGCAGTGAATCAAGTTAGAAAGCCTTGTTTAGCTTAACACATTAATTAATCCTTTTTTTGTAAAAGTGGGCCTTACGTCTAGTAAAGAAGGAAGAGTGAAATTGCTTCGAATAATAGAGTGGTGATGTTTTTCTAAGAAAGTTGGACAGGAGTGGGCTTGAAAAACAGAGTAAAGATTACCAGAGATCACAGCATATAGTACATGTGGCAAGATCTAAGAGGTAATAGGCTAAAAAAAACCTTTTAAGAATATTATGTCAAATATTCTATTTTTAGGGAAGTTTCTTACTATGAAGTAAAAATATCTGTGTAAATTCAACCTTTCTGTAAAATTGTGTTACCTTGCTGTTTTGGTTATATAGCCTTGTATTATAGCCTGAAGTCTGGTAAATTAATGCCTCCCAATTTGTTCTTTTTTTTTAAGGTTGCTTTTGCTATATTGAGACTTCTCTGGTTCCATATGAAGCGTATAATTAATTTTTCTAGATCTGCAAAAAATGATGATAATTTAATAGGGATTGTATTGAATCTGTAGATTACTTTGGATACTACAGACATTTTAACGATGTTGATTCTGCTGATCCACTAGGATAGCATGGTTTTCCATCTGTTTATACCGCCTGCTATTTCCGTCCTTAGTATTTCATAGTTCTCACTGTGGAGGTTTTTCACCACCTTAGTTAAATATATTCCTAGGCATTTTATTTTCTTTGTTCCTATTGTGAAAGGTATTGAGTCTTTGATTTGGTTCTGAGTTTGACTGTTGTTGGTGTACAGGAATGCTACTGATTTGTGTACATTGATTTTGTAACATGAGACTTTGCTGAATTTGTTTATCTATTTCAGTAGTCTCATGGAAGAATCTTTGGAGTTTTCTAAATATAAGATCATATTGCCAGCAAAAAGTGATAGTTTGACCTTTTCTGCCCCCATTTGGATGCCCCTGATTTCCTTCTCTTGTCTGATTGCTCTGGGTAGGACTTCTGCACTATGTTGAATAGAAGCAGTGATAGAGGGCAACCTTGTCTGGTTTCAGTTCTAAGTGGGAATGCTTTCAATTTTTCTCTATTCAATATGAGGTTGGCTATCGGTTTGTCATATATGGCTCTTATCAGTTTGAGGTACTGGCATAAGAACAGAGACAGAGACCAATGGAACAGAACTGAGAACTGGGCAGATGGGAGGGGGGAGGAAGGGACAGGTATATTCACACCTAATGAGTGCACCGCATACTGTTTGGGGGATGGGCACGTTTGTAGCTGTAACTAGGGTAGTGCAGCAAAGGCAACATATGTAACCTAAACATTTGTACCCTCATAATATCCTGAAAAAAAATAAAAAAATAAGATAATATAATCTTAAGCCAATCCTAATGAAAAAAAAAATTGTGTTAACAATGTCTTATGTAAGTAGAAACTTCTTGGAGGAAATGAAAGAAAAGGTGGGAAGTTACACCTATTTCAACTGTGCTTCTCTGCCTCTAGCTATAGTGATTTAAAGATGAATCCCTCTGCTAACCACATTTGTACATCTACCCATAGCAGAAAAATACAGTAAAAACTGAATGATATAGCATGAGACAATGATAAACTTAACAGTACGTGGATATCGGAATTTTATAGAACATGTAAGGAAAGTAAGCCTCCCTATAAATATAGAAAGAGATTTGACAGTTCATAGATGATAGATAGAAAGATAAATAAAGTGTTATTTTTGTTGTTGTTGGAAAGTTCCTTTCTTATTTATATACTGAAATTAATATATCCTTGCATTTAGTAAAAAAATTGGCCAGTTCAATGAAGACATTTATTGTGTAAAAACAGCTTTGAATGGGAGGCTGAGGCAGCAGGATTGCTTGAGCCCAGGAGTTTGAGGTTGCTGTGAGCTAGGCTGACGCCATGGCACTCACTCTAGCCTGGGCAATAAAGTGAGACTCTGTCTCAAAAAAAAAAAAAAAAAAAAAACAGCTTTGAAAAAAAAAATAATGTAGCAATAGGATATGTACATAAAAGAAAAAAAGAGAAACAAGGTATATTTCATACACTAAATTTGTTTAGGAAATCTATTAATTTCTAGGTAATAAGGACTTATAAAATAAACCAAATTTTATTTACATTTAAAGTTCATTGAATTGTTTCCACATCTTCGCAATTGTGAATTGTGCTGCTCTAAATATTTGAGCGCAGATAATTTTTGATAGATTTTTAGTTTCCTTTGGGTAAATACCCAGTAGTGGAATTGCTGGATCAAATGGTAATTCTACTTTTAGTTCTTTGAGCTATCTGCATACTACTTTCCATAGAGGTTGTACTAGTTTGCAGTCCAACCAGCAGTGTAGGAGTGTTCCTGTTCTCTCCATATCCATGCCAACATTTGTTCTTTTGGGACTTTTTGATGAAAGCCATTCTCACTGAAGTCAAATGATAGCTCATTCTGATTTTGATTTGCATTTCCCTGATGATTAGAAATGCTGAGCATTTTTTTATATGTTTGTTGGCCTAAAAGTTTCTGTTCATGTCCTTTTGAAAAGTTTTGATCAGTTTCTGTTCATGTCCTTTGCCCACTTTTTATAGAGTGCCCATCAATTCATGAGTGGATTAATAAAATGTGGTATATGTATGCTAGGGAATAGTACTCAGCCATAAAAATGGGGAGTTAATATCTCTTGTATTATCCTAGACGGAGCTGGAGTCCATTCTTCTAAGCAAAGTATCACAAGAATAGAAAAACAAACACCGCATGTACTTACCATTAAACTGGAACTAATTGATCAATACTTATGTGCATATATGGAAGTAATATTCATTGGGGATCCTGCAGGTGAGGAGGGAGGAGGCAGGGATGGGTAAATTCATACCTAATTGGTGCTGTGTGCACTGTCTGGGGGATGGGCATGCTTATAGTGTTGACTCAGGAGGTGCCAATGCAATTTATGTGACCAAAGCATTTGTCTCCCTGTAATATTCTGAAATAACAAAAAGGACACTCAAAAAAAATCAAGGTGTAAAATAACTTCACATAAAGTGTACATATTGTTCAAAAAACTCCACTATTTGGAGAATAAATTAAAATTACTATTAAAAAATAGATAAAAAAGGAAAAAAGATTAAAAATTAGAGTGGACGTTTGTTATAATGTGGAACAAACAACAGGTTAATTTACTAATTGTTGTTGTTGCTTATTTTGCTCAGTTTTATTTCCCAATGTTAACTGGTTGCAATGATATTCTGTGGATGTCATCTAATTCCCAATCCTGGATGTTGCTTAGGCATGGGGAGAATGTGGTTTGTTGACAAAAAAAAATATCTGTAGGCAATACTTATGTGGACTTCATTCCTATTAAAAGAAGATGCTTTCTTTAGCCAATTAATTGGAATTAAAAAAATCATTTGTGTTAAAGTCATCCCTGTATCTCATTTAAGAACAACCCAAATATCTTATAACCAAATAGAAGCATTCAGTCAGCTGAATAAATAAATAAATAAATGCTTCTACACATCACTGAAGTTAGCTTTGTAAATTAGCAGAGTGGACCCATGACTAGTTAGGAAACATTTTTGTCAAGTTAACTCCAGGTCCAATGCTTTCCTTTATCTATATCCTCTATATTCCACTATTTCACCAGATAGCGAATAGGAAGACTAGCTAAAGACATCTGCATAGAAGTGGAACTCAAAAGAAATTGTCATAATTTGTTTAGTTCCCCAAATAGAGAGATAATGTAAATAGTACCCTTTACTGAATATGACCACAATGAAGCATATTCTAGGTGTAGCACGTGAAATCTACGCAACTTGATATATATACTATATTTATGTAGGAAATATAGTAGTAGTGAAGCATTACTGGTTTTCAGTTGATTGCTGTGTGCTTATTCTATTTTTTTGTTGCTCAATATTGTAAAAATTTTCCTATGCTAATTCTTAAGTTGTGAATTTTGCATAATAATAAATGAATAAATGAATATTTTTAGAAATGGAAGTATCACAGGCATTTCAAGCAAATTTTATGGTGAATGTAAGAATAACCAACTGGATACAAATGTAGACGACTGAGAAATTATATTTGAGTACCCTGTGGTGTGCTCTAATGAGCATTACTTTCTTGTTACAAGGATTTTTTTGTCTGGTTGAGCTGAGGCCCATATTTGCTTATATGGGCAGCAATTGCTACTATCCCCAGGTTCTCTTTGAGTTTAGGAAACATTAGTGTAGAAGCTTTACTTTTTGTAACTGTGGGAGAAGAGAGGTTTTTTTCATCATGGAGAGTAGCTGTGAAGGGAAGAGAGAGTTAACATAATGGCGTGGCTTACATCCTTCCCCTTCCTCCCACCTCTTCTGTAACGGGCTTGAATCCCTAAGGTTGCAGGAATGAGTGTATTAAGTTGATGCAACTATTCAAGAGATACTTATACCCAAGGCACAAGCATGAAGAAGTCTGACAAAGTGTGAGAAACACTGGAGCAGAAGCACTCTCTCCAAGTCTCAAGGGAGCCCAAGTGCTGAGCAGAGATATGGCAATTTAGACCTTTGGGAACGTCCGGAAGGCACCGTTTGCTTGAATGTCAGCATCAGCATGATCAGGAGAATGGAAAAAGAAAATTTTCCCCAAGTCATTCTGATATGAACAGATAAGAATAAGGGGAAAAAAAATAATTGCCTTGTGAATGCCACTGAAAAAATTGTTCTTGAGCACAAGTAAAGCACTACTTTGTTGACAACAAAATAGAATAATTGAGAATTTAGATAGGTTCCTTAGTCTCATTGTTATAAAAATAGAAGTGTGTTTAAACAGCAGACATTTGGGTTCCATTCTTTAGGTACTATTGTTACCTATTACAAGCACGATGTGTATGTCTGTGGTAAAGAATGAGAAGACTGAAGGAGAAAAACTACTTGGATTCAACTATATGTTTTCCTTAATTTAGCAATCATTATGTCATATAACTTAATTTTATTCAAGCTTCAGAGGAATTTGTCATTCTTTAACTTATCTCTGAAAATAAAGAGTAAATTAAGAATGGGATAGCACCAACAGCCCATTTTATTAAGAATCACTGCCTTGTTAGCCAGCTGAGCTTACAGAAGCAGCTCACTCACATCACTGTCCCAATTTCTAAGGAGTCTATGATTTAAGCATTAATACAAATGAGGAAAAAAGAAAACCCAGGATATAGGAAAATATCACATCTATAAAGATCTCTGGAAATTCTTCATTAAAAGCTTATAGATCATAAATATATACCTCCCAGGGATACTAATACATTAAAAACCTCTGCATCTTTTAAGCTATTTTTGTCAATAAAGAGATTTTAGTAGATAGATAAAGCATGTAACTTGGGATCCATTCCATCTTACTCTGACTTATTTCACTAGAAGCCAGATTTGGGTTACTCCACTCTTCTTACCCTTTGGGGGATTACACATCTCTCCGCCTTCTTCCCATTGCCTCATCTTAAAGGTGGCCCAAATGTAAGTGGACAATGTCTCTTATCTTTTATATGACCTTACCACCTAGGCAAAGTGATTGGTTTCAGGATGGGCAGTTTTAACATCTATTACTTCTGCCCTGTATAATTTTTGTCCAGTTAAGCTAGAACAAGCAGAATTCTTCTGGGATTTTTAGGTCAGGAGATGGGGAAAGAGGTGAATTTCTGTAGGATTCTGAAGATAAGAGTTAATTGGAAGAAGCCATATCCTTAGCAAGACAGAAAAAAATCTATCTCTAGTAAGAGATGCAGCCTACATGCACAGTGAAAAGCATAGAAAGAAAACTGAATCTCCTTTCTCCCTAGCTCTAGTCTGTCTGAGATTCACTTTTATTCTACCATGCTCAGAGCTTGGTCACACAAAAAGATACATTTTCTCTTTTTGCTTATGTTAGCTCAAGTTGGATTTCTGCCACTTGTAACAGTCACATTGCAAAGATCGCAGATGAATAAGGTCTTTTTAATGTTGCTTAACCTATAAAGGAAGAAATTATTTAAAATAAAAAAGAAATACAATTTATGATACAAAACTTGTAGGCCTCTTCAGGAAAGTATAACACATGTGAAAATGAAGTGGATAAACATGAAGACAAATATAAATGTGTAATTTCAAAAATACGTGAAGCCCTTAATTCTGCAATTTTATATGTATTCATCAAAATATCTTCATGGTTGATTAAGATACCCTTACTATTTAACAGCCTACTTTTATTTTCACTATATTTTCATTGTTATAGCCAATGTTTTTGTCTTTAAGCTTTTATCCAAAGAAAAAACTCATTGAACATGTAACAAAAATAATTTATACTTGACATCCATGGAAGAGGTGAAATTAAAGAGTTTTTGTAAAGCAAAGATAACACAATCAATGTAATCATATTGATTTGGAAGTAAAATAAAAATAATAAAATGAGCAAAACTTTTGAAAAATTAATACCATGAAACTGAAAGATCAAAAGAGGGCACTATTTCTCATTGATTTTTTACTACTTGTGTTGACATTCAAAATATCACACTGGCAAGCTTTGCTGATTTCTTGTAAAAAGTTTGCTGACTTTCTCTAAAATCTGGGTCTATATATTTTTAAATGCTATTGCAAACTTATAGGCTTGAACTGAAACATAGTGTCTTTAATAATTCATGGTAACTGTGTGCTGCTCCTACTAGTGGTATACATATGTTAGTTATGACTGTACCTTTAGCAATATTATTTAGATTAGTGGCTTAGAAATAAAATGAATAAGAGAAAATATATAACCTTGTAGAACTAAAAATAATTGTATCTATAGATTACTAGAGCTTTTCATTTATTAAGTTAGATGTAATTTGTAATCCATCCTAGACAATTTTCATTGTAATTTCGAATAAACAATTGATAGAGATTCAAATAAAAACTTCTATAGTTATACCATTCTTTAAAGCATTCCCAATGTTGTACGTTACCGTCTACATCTTTTCAAGTTACTGTCTGTTGATTTTTCAGGTAAATAGAGTTTTTCTTACAGTTACATAACTGAGAAGGTTTTGCCAAATGATAATAGATATTTCCATTTTCTTTAGTAGGAAAACACCATTCCTGGAATCTTTTCACTTAGCTGCCTCATGTCCTGCCAACATTTCATCATCTCACATCTCTGCAAAAGCTGTTACATTGTTTATTTCCTTTTAGAGAAATTTCAATAACTCAACTAAATGTTCAGTAGGTAGGAATTTTATTGTAAGCATGCTAAATCATCATAATAGGTGTGTTGTCATCTCCACAAACCATATTAAATAATGTGGTTTGGAAAATCATAATGCCATTTCATTAATGGAGCACTGAAAAGCAGTTATTGGAGTTACTAAGTACTGAGTCAATACTTAAAGTCAATAACGAGATTTAGTATAAGACTTACTCTGGTTTGAATAACAATAATACACAGATGAGCTTTATCAGACACAATGATGACACTTAAAAGAAGTTTATCAAAAGTTTGGTTCTACCATGTGTTTTTTAAAATATTGAATATGTAAAAGAGATATTTTATATCAAGTTTATTTTATAATTAAAAATATAATAAATACTTGTGTTTATATAAATAAAAACCAAAATATAGAAATAAGATATGGATATTGCCTACGAAGATTTATGAAGATATTTTCATACACAGCCATTTAAAAGCATCGACTGTTTAAACCCAGATTATTAGACTGACATAAAAGGAGGCATTCGATATATAATGTAAATGAGGCAAATGCATATATTACAAGAATATGAGCTTTTGTTTGTTGTTTTTTCTACTTTTCTTTGTGTGTGATGTGGCCAGATTTTACTTGACCTGAAAATCAAATGTGCCTTCAAACTATTTGCCAATGAAGTAAATAATAAAGTTGGGGTATTTAAATGTTCTCCAACATTACTTTTCTTCTTCTTTTTGATGCTTTTCTACAATTAATTTCTAAAATGTGAAATAATACTATCATAATGTGCTTTATTTAAAATTTGATTAATATTTTCTACTCTAGGAGAAATTGCTTCTTGGGAATATTAATTAAAGATCTAGGCACTAATGTAGAAAAACACAAAAGAAAATTACATTTTATGTAAAGAACTAAGACAATGACTTGGGAAAATAGGTATTTATGATGATTTTTGATTTTTAATATTTTTAATGATAAAAAATTTGATGATAATAATTTTATTATCATCAGCTATTTATAGTAATAACTGCCTTTTTGATTCCTTACTATGGGCTAGGCAATATGCTAAGCATTTCATATATACAGTCAACCCTCCATTTGTGCATCTGCAGATTTAACCAACTATGCATTGAAAATGTGTAAAATAATAAAAATAAATAACAACACAATAAAATGAATGCACATAAAAGAACAACATAGGATAACAACTATTTCTAATAGCATTTATATTGCATAAGGTATTATAAGTAACCAGTATGTGATTTAAAGTATACAAGAGGATGTACATGGGATACATGCAAATACTACACGATTTTCTATCAGGGACTTGAGCTTCCCAAATTTTGATATCTCTAAGAAGTCCTAGAACCAATCCCCCATGGATACTAAGGGACAACTGTGTTGTCTTTTTAAATATCTTTAATTCTGTTGTGAAGAACATAATGCTATTCTCCTGATGAAACTAGACACAGAACTCAAGTACTCAGTCCCAGGCTTCCTGGCTAAAAAGTGGCAAAAGCAAGGATTAATGTCAGGTATGCCTGATTCTGAAACTCATGTCTTTAATGACGTCGTTCTATGGTTCTCAGTTCAATGTATTATAATGAGGCTGATTATTATTGTTGTTTCACAGAGAGCTAGTTTTATAGGAAATCTGTCTAAATGGCAAAACACTAATTAAAACAGAGTTATTATTGTAAGATTTCTCAAAGAGAATACTAGTGGATATACAGACTTTCTGATTTTCAAAACATACAATGTTATGACATGTTTCTAGGACAGCAAGCATTCTTCTTTCCCAATTTATTGTGTTTTATTCCCCCAACATTGGTATATCCTTTCCTATCAATTCTTCCAAATTAAAAAATGAACAACTAAGTTACTCATTCAGAATTGACAACTCTCAATGGCTAGGATTGCAATAGTGTGGTGCCATGGCCAGTTAAAAATGTGTATGATCATGATCTGAGTAAATTATAAACCAATGACACTATAGAGTTTGTCAGATTAATCTTCCAATTGAATGATATATAGTTGTCAAGATGTTCTACCTCTAAGGAATTTAATTTATTGTGAAAATTGACTATCTGAAATCTCCCAAACCTCTATCCTTTTGTTAGAATAAACTTATATTAAAGTTTTCTCTTTGCCCATCATATAATGTTAAATAATATCAGATAACCTAATAAGGTAGCAGAAGATAGTCAGTTTAATTACTGTTCTTTGAAGTAAGTACGAAAGAGTGATTTCTATATTTCTAAGTAAAGAAATGTATATTTCTATATTTCTATGGAGCATATGCCAGTTGTTTCATAATTATATAATGCCAGCTTTACATGCAGATATTTTGCTGGGTGGAAAAATAACCCAGTGTGAAGAACTAGAATTAAAATCAAAGTAGGAAAATATGACTCATTTTCTCATCAGTTTTATTGTCATTTTTGCTTATGTATTTATTACTATATTTATGTAATTAAGATTATCAATATTCTCACCTAAAGACAATCTTTATATCAATAAGGTTATGAAATAAGTGAAAATGACCAAAAAAATTATTGATTTTAGTTTGATGTGATTTATAATTATTTTGTTAATAAGTAAATTTCTGATAAATATTACTTATGATACCTTTGTAAGAAACTATTTTTGACTAGTTTGAATGATCAACTACTTAGGCCATAGATAGGCTCATTGGACTGCACACCAGCCAAGAGAATCAAGAGGCTTTCTGCTAATCGGCTATTGTCACACTTTGTAATCTTTGTAAAAAGTAATCTTGTAAAATCTTGTAATCTTATAAAAAGTCTACTGAAGTACTTCTCTGGCACTTAAATAACTCCACATGAGAGTGTGGTTCCACTTAGATGCAGGTCAAACACTTCCAAACAAGCTAATAGAAGGTCCCTTCCTGAAGCCACCTTGCCCCTAGCCTGTCAGGAATATTCCATCCCTCCCATGATTCCAGTAACCTATTGAACTTCCAGTTTGCTTGGCTCTACCTAAGGTCTTTCTGATCGGCCACCTGCATTCTTGTCTTCTTTCAATGATGGCTTGGCTACTGAGACAATAAAGAGGTGTCCCATCTTCCCTCAAGCCACTAAGCAAATCTTTCAGAGCCTCAGGGTTATTTTCATGTGCTATTACCAGTAGATACTCTAATGAAAATAAAATCCTTATATGCCTTCTCTCTGTGTATATTAGTCATCTTTAGGAGTTCAAGCCCACCTCACCATTCCCCAGTTTTAAACTACTAACACTTATATGCTGACTTTGATACCTCTGGGTTTATGTCCTGCTGCAACCTATTACCCCCTGTTTATCTTTACTCCATTTCTTTCCAATGAACATGATATGGCCTAGTCCACAATAAGACAATTCATCTGTAACCTAAATGCCCATCAATGGATGAACAAATAAACAAAATGTGATATACATACAGTATAGAATACTATTTGGCAATAAAAAGAATGAAATCACGTCACTGGCAGCAAATCATGTCACATAGGTGAAACCAGAGATCATTATGTTAACTGAAATAAGTCATGCACAAAAAGCCAAATATCTCATGCTCCCACTTACATGTGGGAGCTAAACAATCTCATCATATGGAGGTAGAGAGTGGGAAGATAAAGAACAGAGACCAGGAAGGGTGAGTATGGGGAAGGAAGGAGGATGAAGAGAAGTGGGTTAAAGGGAACAAACATACAATTAGATAAAAAGAATAAATTCAATGTTTGATAGCCTAGTAGGGCAGCTATAGTTAAACAAAAATATATTATACTTGGGAGACGGATATCCTAAATACCCAGATTTGGTCACTATGCCTTACATACACGTAGCAAAATTTCATACGTATCTCATATATTTGTATAAATAAGAATAAAAGATAATTTCCTTATAATACTCAAAATCTCACAAATTTCTTCTACCTGTCTTTCTGGAATTAAAAATTGCTGCTTCTGAGAATATTTTATCAACCCCATCAAGCTCATGATTCTCACACTTACAGTTCTTGTCTTTTTTGCTTCCCAATGACATTTTTGGACCATTCTTCCCCTTTAATCATTTCCCAATCCATGGTACCTTGGAGCTCAAGTAGTCTTATTATGCCACCTCTCTCTCCTTACTGTACTCTAGAAAACTTTTAATCACTTAGGTAATAATACTTAACCCCTTTGCCTCAATTTTCTGCCATCTCAATTCTGCTCACCACTTTTAATGATTTTATGATACACACAGAAGATACTTCCAACACCGGCCTCAGCTCCTTACCTCCCCTTCCTGAGCTCTCTGTTTGCCTTTAATCCCATGGCCATTTCCTAATTCTTGTCCCTGAAAAAAAAAAAAAAAAGACAAAGAAAAACATGGAAAATTTCCCAAATCACACATTCAGAGATTCTACTATTACACCAAACCTTCCTATCCCTCCATTTCACACACAAAGAAGTTCTTCCACTTCACAGAGACCATCAGTCTTTTTTCTTCTCTATTGCAATATACTGTATGTGTAGTCCTCAGTTTATTTCTCTTCTTTCTTACTTCTCCAGCTTGGATAGTATGATTCACTATTATAATCATTCCCTTTCAATTATTATTAAGCATCTTATCTTTGCACTTAGTAGAAAAAACACTAATTTTGGAGTATCCTTCTCATATGTATACATACTGATTCATTTGAACATTATCGCTAAAAATATTACACAATGTGGCAGAATGCCTTTACTTAAAGCAGGATTTAAAAAAAATGCAAACGTCAATATATTCCATACCATTTCTGGGATCTCTGCTATAATTCTCTTGTAACCTTTACACAAAGATGCAACTCTCACCAGTTTTTCTTGGGATGATCTTTGGATGATGTGTCTTTTGCTATATTTTTCTTTGCTTCTCCCATATCCAGCCCACGATATGTTTAAAGTATTTAATTTTCTAAATAAATTATCTGTTTATTCACCTACAACAGTACTTAGGAAAGAGTAAACATTCCATAAGCATTTAATCATTTACTTAATAAGTGAATAAATTTAATCCTTCCCCAAACACTTATTTCTATTCCAATTTACCCATTGGTAAAGTTAATTCTTATAACTCTCAACCTGCATGACTCAGTTCTGGAATAGGATTTAAGTAAAGAAATCATAGCCTATTCATCTTAAATACATTTATTAAAATTAACAATTTTGCTTGTCTCTAAAACTCCATGAGCTATATTTTAACAACGGTTATTAAAATCCCCATTATCAGTTTCTACATATATTCCTCAAACACTGCACACATTATAGGTGCCTCTATAACTTCCTCAAATGTTTCCATTTTGAAAAGTTGCTGTCACCTTCCCCCACCTTATGAACTTCTCTTGTCTTTCATTTATATGATTACATGGCAAAAATTTATATTTGTGGATGTATACATATATGTGTACAAATATACAATTTTGCCATATAATTCCACTAAACTATGGTAAAAGATAGCTTTATGGGTTTCCTTTTTTGTATTATACCCTTTATTTGAGGGGAGTATTTGTTTGTGTATATGAGAGAGAGACAGAGAAAGTAATTAAACTTTTGAATTCATATATGTCTAAAATGCTTGATTTTAAAGCTAATTTTTCTAAGTAGATGGATCAATATTAGAAATAAATTTGAAGTTATTATACCTTGCTTTTCTAGCATGCTGTGTTAAAATGAAGAAATCTCATGCCAATCTGACTCTCGTTGCTTTCACAGAGTTTTTACTTTTATTTTTATTTTTTTCTTTTATGTTCTATATTTTGTTTTATTTTTTGCTATTTTATGAATTTTTGTTCTAGATTACTAACTTTATAATCATCTCTACTAATTTTATTACTAACTTCTTGTAAGAATTTAATTTTTGGAGAAATCTTTTTCATAATCCAAAAGTTTTGAAATTGTGTATACACAGTTATCAAATTTATGTAAAGGGAAGTTTAGAATTATTTTTAAATTCTTTCTGTTATTTGATTTGTGCTATTTTTCCACCATCAGTTGCTTTATTATGTTCTTTTTTTGATTCTTGTTTATTGTCAAATTTCTGACAAGAGTTGAATATCTGATCACATACATAAATAAATGAGTTTTTTGCATTAGTGGTAGTGATGAGCTTGGCTGTCTTCTATAAATAAATTACTGTATATATTTATAAATATAATGTAAGTTTAAAATATGATATGTTTTATATTATATGTTCCAGTAATAAGCTTTTATCCTAAATTAATCGTATTTTCAGCTATTTTTCTCTAAAATAAATAGTGTTTTCTCTGACAAGTTTCAATTATGAATGTGAGGACATGAAGGACCTAAGCATCCTTTGCTGTTTTTTTGTCCTGTACATTTTCTGACTTTTTTTCCCCAACTCTCTTCAATAATATTCAATTAGCTATCTGTTTTCTAGGGACTCTTCAAAATTTCTAGTCTACTGATGGTGAATTTTCTTTTTCAATGTTGTTTTAGAATTTCTCTTTTAAAATATTTTACTAATTGTTTCTTTTCTGGATCATTGATTTTTTTCTTTTTTTCCTAAGAAATTCTAAGATTTGCCAAAAAGAAACAATTATAATCAAATATGATTTTTAAAAAAGGCAACCAACTAGAGAGAGTGATTTATTACCATTAACCAAAGGATTCTTATAGTTTCAAAAAGATAATTCCTTATTTCTTTTAATTTTAGATGATCAATGATTCCTAACATATCAGGAAATTCATGTTTTCCAATATGTTTATTGTTTGTATGCCATTTGTTTTTTAGCCACTGAGTGGTCTGTTGAGTGTCACATGGAAAATAACTATAATATTGCCTCAGCAACAGATCATGTAATTCTAAAGTAGAATATTAATCTTCACTCACTCTGAAGACTCCAATAATACACCTGGTTTAATCAGATTTACATATCCTAAGAAACTTGAAGATTTCTGTGTTAAATACTGTTAGATACTCTTTTTAAGCTCATCCTTGATGCATAGGGTTTGAAAACCTAGGAACTACTATTTACACACTAGCTTGTCAACAACATTCTGGGTCACATTTCTCCAAGGAGATGCACTTGCTCAAGATCAAGAAGCCAAAACAGAAAGCAAACCCAGGATACTTGTCATGCCATGGCAGCAGATGCTGGCTGAAGACAAACATTTAATTTAAGGTTAACAGAAGCTTCCGGACACATTTTTCAAATCCCTGCTTCAATATTGCAGGCAATCGAGAGAACCGTTAGTAGCTTCCCGCAATGCTTATAAAGCCAAGAGTAGTTCCCCCTGATTTCACTTCCCAAAACTTTTCGACTGTTTCATAAACATATATACTCTTTGTTAAGTCCTATCCTGGAAAAAATTGGAGAAATTTCTGTTTACAGAAAGGTTGATTGATACAATATCCTAAACATATCCTGAGCTAATTGTTTATTGGTTAATCCAAGCACAGCTATAATCACCTTCACAATTGCCATACAATGACAATGGAGCAGAGGAAAATAGATCTTGGTTGGACTTCTGGATTGAGAGAAAAATGCTTGCATTTGGCTTCTACGAATTGTAACATTGTGTTGCTTCATAAATGAACATGCAGAAGTTCTTTGACCCGCGCAGAAAGTAGATAGATCTTGGAGAATAACTGTCTTGTTACCATTTAAATCATAAAGTGATTAATTGTTCTAGATACTGCATATTTATAGAAAAATATTAATTCGGCCCTGAAATGTGGCATAAACCTGTTCACCAAAATTTGCTTTTATTCCCGTTCTACATCAATTGTAGAGATTGATGCTAAAAGCAGTTTGAGTATTACCTTACAGGGTTAAAAGTTCAGCATAACATTATTGCCCCAGGGTTACACAGACTTCTGCTGTCTTCCAAGAGATACTTTTTGAGCATGGTCCTCAAGCCCACTCACAAAGTATCTTCTATAACTATCATTTCGAGTGGAGATAAGAGCAAAAGAAAGCTTGGCAGCAACTGCAGACCACAGTGAAAGATGCTTTCACTTGAAACTTAAGATCCAGCATATCCAATAATACTCAAAGTTACTGTTATCAAATATAGATGATATATTGAGCCTCTGGAAATCAGTGGGAGAATAATAGAATAGACATCGAGGGTTTGGGAGCAAGTCCATATCCTCCTTGGAAAATAGCTATTTTCCTTTTGAGAAATAGCTCTCAGGTTTTATTCAGCCCTGGGAGAGACTGAGAGCATATCCAATCAAATGCTAAATCTCTGTGAAAAATATAAATGTTGTATTAAGCCCCTAGAATTCCCTTATTAAAAAGAAACAGTGCAGGACTCTGGGCTTTGAGATTAAATTCATCTCTTCTGCTAATAACTATTGGCCTTTAAGAAATAGCCCTGGGCTTTCTATTTAACCTTGGTAGTCACTGTAAACCTAATAATAGGAAATCAAATAATCATGTAAATTGAGATGCTCATCATAAATTGGCTGTTATGTTTTCCACCAAACTATAAGCATAAGTTATGGAGAAGCAATCTATTATCCAGCAAAAATGGTGTATAAAACATTAGACCCAGGCAAGTTTGGAAGATGAATATATGATGCAAGAGCTGGTGGCTCATAATGCACCAATACCGACCCTCATGACATTGTCCATCTTCCTTAATACAGACCTATGGTCCCATAGATAGTATCTGATGGCCCATGTACTAAAGATGAAAAGATGTTCCTGGTTTATAAACGATATACATGATATGCCAATTCTAAATGGAAATGAATAGATGCAGGCATACATGCTAATCCAGAAGTGGCTCTGAAGGAAAGTAGTGTAGATAAGTTTTTCCAGTAAAAATTCAAGTAGTAAATTTGGTTTTCCACTTAGTCTGTATGGAGAAATTATTATAAGTAAAAATTGACATAGATTCATGAGAGTTGTTCACAGTCTGGTTGAATTATCAAGGACTTAGAAAAAACAAAATTAGGAGGAAGATTGAGGAGGAACTATTTGCATGGAATTCCAAAAGTGGCGAGGTTGTAAAGATATTTCTGTTGAATTTGTATATTCATCAAAGATCATTTTCTGTGATGAGGAAGATTTAAATAATTGGGTGGACAAGATGATGTGTATTGTGCCTATACTTTCAATCTTTTTTTAGCCACCCTGTGCTTACACTATAAAACCATGTAAAATATTCATGATACAACAACAAAAATAATAATCAATGGAATGAACACAGAAAAGACAATACGTACAGTAGAAGAAAATGTTTGCAGACTATGCAACTAATAGAGGACAAATTTCCAGAATTTGCAAGGTAACTTAAAAACTAAATAACAACAAAAATAAATAACATTTAAAAGGGAACAAAGCATACGAATAGATATTTTTCAAAAGAAAACATACGAATGGCCAAAAGGTATATGAAAAAATGCTCAACATCACAGAAATGAAAATTAAAACTGCAACGAGGTGTTATCTTACATGAATTAGAACGGCTATTAATAAGATGTTAAAAAATAACATGTTGGAGAGGATGCAGAGAAAAGAGAATGCTTATACACTATTGGGAATGTATATTAGTAAAACCTTTATGGAAGACAATGTGAATATTTTTCAAATTACTAAAAACATAACTACTATTTGATCCACTAATCCCATTACTGGGCACCTACTTAAAGGAAAAGAAACCATAATATCAAAAAGATATTATGCATGCACTCATATGTTTATTTGAATACTGTACATAATATAAAAGATATGGAATCAACCTAAGAGTTCATCAACGGATGACTGGATAAAGAAAATGTGGTATATATACATAATGGAATACTACTAAGTCATAAAAAAGAATGAAATAATGCCCTTTGCAGCAACATGGATGGAACTGGAGACCATTGTCTTAAGGAAAATAACTTAAAGTCAAATACTGCATGTTCTCACTTGTAAGTGGGAGTGAATTGATGTATGCACATGGACATAGTGTGTGGAATGATTGGAAACATTGGAGACTCAGAAGGGTAGAGGGAGGGAGGTGATGAGAAATCACTTAATGAGTATAATGTACATTATTTGTGTGATGCTTACACTAAAAAGCCCAGACTTCACCACTACACAATATATCTATGTAAAAAAATTGCACTTATACCCTTTAAATTTTTACAGACATAAACAAATATTCTTGACTATAGTGATGAACAGAACTGTGATTATTTCTGACCTGATTATTTCTATATTAAGTATCTAGACTCTCAATAGCAGAGAAAAACACTGTTCTCTGTGTGGAACCATTTCTTTGTGGTAGACTGATTGCATTGGAACCATTGTATCATGGAGGGTACAGTTATTTGTTCTCACAGGAACAGAAATACATTGTGGAATATAAACTTACCTTTCCTGCATACAATGCTTTTAAGTCTATCATCCGTGAACTTATCAACTGCCTCATTTATTTACTATCATTGTATTCTGCACGATTGCTTTTCATAAAGAAACAGATTTCACAGCATAAATAGTAGAGCAAAGGGCTCTGGACCATAGAATTTATAGGTCTTAACACATGCCCCATTAGCCATACACAGCTAGTGTAGTGGAATAAGAGCATGCCTTTTGAAGACTCAGTGTGTGACAGTTATAAGGCAAGATCCTGGAAACATGAGGTTCTATCATATAAAATCCAGTATATTCTTTGAATCAGCAACCAGTATATGGTGTAGACTATTAATCTGGGAATGAAGTAGCAAAGGTGCAGTAGTTTCTCTCATGATTATACCTAATATTGCACTCCATTTTCCTCCTTTCATTTCTGTAGGTATCAGCTCTGCTGGTGCAGAGATCTTGATTTTTAAGAAGAATGTTTACTGAGAGGATACAATATCGTTCCATTGAATTGGAAATTGAATTTGCCACTCAGCCATTAATTTTCTTTCTTTCTTTCTTTTCTTTTTTTTTTAATGATATCAATCCAGCAAAGAAGAGGGTTACTTGATTGGCTGGATGATTGATTAAGATTACAAGGGGAATAGTATTGCTATTATTCAATAGGGGGTCTAGGAGGATTGTGTCTGGAATCTCTGCAGGGTGCCTTTTAGTACTTTAATGTTGAATAATGAAAGTTAATACAAAATTACATCAACGGAACAAAGGAAGGACCATGAACAATTCAGTCTTTTCGGGAATGAAGATTTTTCTCATTCCAGCAAGTATAGACATAGACCTTCTGAGCACTATCTAAGAACAAAGGAAATAATCAATGGGCAGTGGCAGACCAACTATGGATTCATGAACATATACAAGAAGGAAGATTGTACCACTCATGCATATTTGAGCATGCTTCTTATATGTGTGTTTATCTCTATCTATGTGTTTATCTATATTTTAGGATTTTTCCCTTTTTCTAAGTATTTTATACAAATATCATTGTTTGTAGTTATATTATAATTTAGTCTGTAGGTAAAAAATTTTCAAATGGGACTGTGAATGAATGGGAGAAGCAGTTAACATAACCACAAGGTGGATACTGTGACTGTCTTCTAGATAATGAATCTACTGAATGAATGTAGAAACTTTTTATCATTTGGGGGTGAGTGCAAGATTGATTTTGTTTGTACAAAGGAAAATGGTATATTGTTAAGAAAAATCTTGTTAAGAAAAACCTTTTGTTGTTACAATATGTGTGGATGCTGTGATAGATAATTACCTATTGGCTTTCACTTTTAAATCTATGCTATTACTTAATATATTCCAGCAATGCTGGTGATGGGACCCTGCAAACCACATTTCTACTTTATTAGCTGGATCCCTTTTAGACTCTGCCAATACAGAGTTTTAGAGAGAAAGGAAGGATAAAGTAAAAGAAGGAACTTGTCTTACTTTTTGTTTCCTATTGCTATTGCTGTTACAGTCACCCCTGAAATGAATCTCACCTTGGCAATGATACCTGAATCCTGTAAGAGCAGTCAATTTCACTTTTCAGGTTCTTCACATTATCAGAAATAGCCTTCCTGCATCTCCTCAGAGACAATGGGGTAACTAGCTATTCGTCTCCACTCCTTGGCCACCAAAGGTCTGAGGCCCGACTCCGTAAGTTCAATTCTCAATTTTAAGAATCTCATAACTGTCCCTTTGTTTCCTCAGACATAGGATTGGTGGCTGCTTCCTGCAATTATTAACTCTACAAAATCTCACTTTCATACTGTGTACTTTTTTCAATTCTCTAATGCCTAGTTAATCATTTATTTTTTCTATTTCAAGAAATTTGGGGGGTACAAACATTTTGGTTACATGTTATGACTTTGCCACATCCCAGCCACGATTTGAGTTGCGCCCTTCCCCCCTTACAATGCTCACAGCATCCATTAGTTGTGAGTTTATCCATCCCCAACCTCCCCACCCCCAATCATTTTTCTATCAAATTCTCTCCTGTTAAAATAATTCATATGATTTCCGATTGTTGTCTGGACTCTAAATAATATAGACATTATGCTAAGCATTGAAAGTATAGTGGATAAGGCAAAGTTCCTGCCAGCAGGGTCACAGTGAAAAAAAGAAGGAATAAGTAAACTTGGAACTACCATACAGTGTGTTATGCAAAATCTTTTTTTTGTGTGTGAAACCCCACAAGTAGTTAAAAAGAATTTCTGAATTATATCAATGTTTCTCAGTGTTGCACTGTTTTCTTTCCCTAGAACATTTCATTATTCATTTATTCATTCATTCAACTGATATTTTGTCAGTGCCCAGTATATATCTTCAGGACTTCTGAGGACAAATTTTCAGTCAAAAAAAAAAAAAAAAAGAAAACGAATGGAAAAACAAACAAACAAAAAACTATGTTCCTGCTGTCATGTAGCTTATTATCCATAGCAATGACAGATTTAAACAAAGAATGAGAGAGATCTGTAATTACAAACTTTGATATGACAAATTCTCTGAACTAAAAACATAGGGAGCTAGGAAAAAATACTATAGATAAGTTTTATCTATTACAGTGAGCTAGGACAGTTTTTTTCTGATAAAGTGACTCCTGAGATGAAATTATAAGTTTTAATGGAATTTAATGATAAGAAAAAATGTAACAAGAAATCACCCTAAGCTTATAGGAAGAACTTATGCAAAGATTCTGAGTTGAAAGGGGACACAACTAAGCCTAGGAAGTAAAAGCAAGACATCAACACTCTCTCTACACCTTCCTCCCTTCTTGTTTTCACTTAAGTATTATGTACTTATTTATTTTTACCCCAAGTTTTATTGAGGTATAATTGGCACAAAAATGCTACATAAGATTAATATATACTATTTGCTGAGCTTGGAAATATGTATATACTCAACGTATCATCCTCACAATCAAGGTAATAAGTATATCCATCACCACCAAAAATTTCCTTCTGTTCCTTTGATTTTGTCTTTTTTAAATTTTCATTTATTTATTTATTGTTCTGTAGTACAAACACTTAGCATGAGACCTACTCTTTTTAAAAAAATTTGAATGCACAATAGCATATAATTATCTATAGGCACTGCATTGATAACATATCTCTGGAACTTATCTTGTATCATACCCATTGAAAAAAACCTCCCCATATCTCCTTTCCCTCATTCCCTAGTAACCACCATTCTATTGTATACTTCTACAAGTTGACAATTTTAGATGACTCATCTGAAAGAAATCATGTAATATTTGTCTTTCTGTGAATAATATTTCACTCTGCATTACGTCTTCCAGATCCATCCATGTTGTCACAAATGGTATAATTTTATTTTTTTATTAGACTTAAAAATGTTTCATTTTATATATATACTCTAACCATTTATCAATTGGTGCACATTTCTATTGTTTCCATATCTTGGCTAAGTAAATAATGATGCAATGAACATGGGGGTGCAGAGAGGGCAGATAGCTGGTGCAGACACTCATTTCAATTATTTGGATACATATCCAGAGATAATTTGGCTGGATCATATGAAAATTGCCAAATTTTCATAGAAATAGAGAAGTAAGCCTAAAACTCAAGTGAAACCCCCAAAGACTCCAAACGGCCAAAGCAATTTCATGGGGGATAAAGTTAGAAATATACTTCCTGATTTCAAAATATATTATAAAGCTATAGTAATTAAAACAGCATGTACTGTCATAAATACTGACACATAGAACAGTGGAATAGAATAAAAAACGCAGAACACATTCATGCAAAAACTAATCTCTCACAAAAGTGCCAAGAACACATAATGGGGAAGGAACAATCTTTTTAATAAATTAGGTTGGGTCAATTGGATATCCATCTGCAGAAAAATAAAATTAGACTCTTTCCTCAAATTATATACAAAATTCAATTCAAAATGGATTAAAGACAAATGTAATACCTGAAAGTATAAAACTCCTAGAGGAAAATATAGGGGAAAATCTCCATGGCATTGGCCTTTATAGTGCTTTTTTTGATATGACACTAACAACATAGGTGACAAAAAGGTTGAAAAACAAACACAGGTTGAAAAACAAACAAGAGAGACTACATCAAACTAAAAAGTTTCTGCACAGTAAACGAAATAATTAACAAAATAGAAAAACAAACAATGGGCCAGGTGTGGTGACGCATGCCTGTAATGCCAACAACTTGAGAGGCCAAGGTGGGAGAATCACTTGAGGCCAGAGGTTCGAGACCAGCCTGGGAATGATAGTGAGACTGTATCTCTACCTAAATAAATAAATAAATACGAAAAAGCAAACTATGGAATGGGGAAATATTTGCAAATGATATATCTGATAAGGGGTTAATATATTTTGGATATTTGTCATCTCCAAATCTCATATTGAAATTTAATCTCCAGTGTTGGGGGTGGGGCTGAGTGGGAGATATTTTGGTCATGGAGTCTGATCCATTGTGCATGGCTTGATTCCCTCTCCAGGATAATGAGTGGCTTCTCACTCTTAGCTCACACAAGATCTGCTTGTCATAAAAAACCTGACACCCCACCCCCTGGCACACAGACCCTCTATCTTGCTTTCTCACTCATCATGTGACACATTTGCTCTGCTTTCCTTCAGGATTGTAAGCTCCCTGAGATCTTCACCAGAAGCAAATGCTGGTGACATGCTTCTTTTATAGTCTGCAGAACAGTGAGCCAAATAAAAAACTCTTCTTTATAAATCTCCCAGCCTCAGGTATTTCCTTCATAGCAACACAAAATCAATGAAGACAGAGGTTAATATCTAAAATATATACTTAACTCACACTTATAACCCTGACTTAAACAATTCAAAAGTTGTCCTTGTAACCACAAACATTTGTATACCATAATACTTGGAAATAAAAATGTAAATAAATAAAAAATATGTAAGTAACTCAATTCAATAATTGCTAATTATACATAGTAACTAATATAAGAAACAATGGGATAATCATTAAAATAAATATAAACAATAAAATATATAAATAATTATAATTAAAATATGAATAATAAATTGAAGCAATGTATAAATTGCATACATGATGAGGGTTACTCAACGAAAAATATTAAACAGCTTGTAATCAGTAAAGAATAAATTGATTTTCACTTAATGTTATCTATTAAATACTTCAAGATTGATGCTAAGTACAATCTAGAGAATAATACTTAAGATGTTCTTTGACACACTTCTAATTCTGTGTCATTAAAACAGCATTGCATTTAAAAACAGCAATGCATTTGTAGTACAATTATAAATTTTATTTTCAATGGATTTTAGTGGCTATCTGAGTTATGAGAAAGTGGGTGAAATTTCCTTAACTCTTAATATTTTGATCTGGATTGGATATCCATATTTACCCCCAGAAAGGGGATTTAAAAAAAAATTCTTATAATTGACACATCTCTCCTTTCTTTTCTTACTATCTCCATTGTCTCTCCATATCACAGACTGAGGAGAAGAAGCCCATAGGGGTCTGGGGTTAGGGCACGGATCCTTCAGTCTTAGGTGCTTCTGAGATACTTATCATCTTGACCAGCTTTGAAAAGTAAAGAATACAATCCCAGGCCTCAGCCATGCTATGATTGCATAGTCTCACCACTCATTTTACCAGGTTATCATACTGGCCTATGATCAAAGAGAAAAAGTTACTTCTGCATCTCTAATTTCTTAATTGACCGTTATTAGAATTATGCATACCACATCTAAATGGAAAGAATGCATCTGGAAAGCAAGATCTATGTTTATTGAACTGCAAAGAAAAGAAAATATAGAATGAAAAGGAGCAAGATTGGAAGCTGAGAGACCGGTTAGAAAGTTATTAATAACAACAATAATATTTACTTTGATCTGAATATATTTCTTAGTAGTTTGTATTTAATCCTGAAAATATTCCAAATAATTGGTTGTCAGTATTATTTCTACTTTGTAGATGACCAAACAGTGATACTGAAAGCAATACAATAAATAGGGGGAATGAAGATGCCTGGAAAGCTGGCAGACAGAGCTTCCATTCATTTCTGTCTACTATTATGGAGCATTCTCAGAGATGTTGTCCCATGTTGTGCTAATAGTGCTCAGGAAGGAGAGAAGTGTAGAAACATTAAGTGGTTTAAGAAAATAAAATAATAGGTTTGTCCATCCTTTGCTTTTATTCTTTCTCAGTATTTTTATCATCATTCTCATGCAGATTTCAATTGAAGAGAGTGACTTGATCTAGTGAGTGTCTACTGAACTAATTGGCTATTAATCTATGGTAGTTGTTTCCTTAAATCTGAATTTTCCATTAATCAATACCTTCTTATCAATACCTTCTAATACCTCTAACTCAACAAAATATGCAAACCAGTAAAAATATTTCTTGACATGCCAAGTATTTTCTATAATATATTATAGAAGTATTTCTATACTTCTATAATATACAATATAATATACAAGTATTATATAAGTATTATACAAGTATAATATAATATGCAAGTATTTCTATAATATTCCAAAGCCAGAGGGCTTGTATCAGATATAAAAGTAAGCACCTTTACTATGAATTCTGTAATTGGTAGTGCAACTTTACAAGGACAATGTCTAACTTGTTTATATTTTGATAATTCAAGTGTTCGTATTGACGCTTTTCACGATCTGAAGTAAAGTTCCACTCTGAAAACCTAAAATCAATATATCAATTACTTTTAAAAAATTGTTAAAGCAGTTCACTAGTTTAACAATTACCATTGCTATATTACATGATTATCCAAGTTAAATCACTTAACCATTTGTCATGGTTTCTAATCTATAAAATGTGATAATACTAGTTGTGAGGTTGTTACACTCTGACAATATTGAAAATTATCATAGTAGAGCCAATTATTTTTATTTATTTCTGAAGAATGAGGAATGAGTTATTAACATGCAGAGATCTACAGGAGGACATGATACACAAATAATTCATGAATAATAGAAGCAAAGAGTAATGGAAAATATCCCTATTTGCCTGACATATTAGAGTAATAACAAGAGTAGAAATGTAACATGTTTTCAAAGTGTTATCTTTTAAGGGGGTCAGATAATAAGAATTAGTTTCATAGTGCAATAATCCTCAATCTTGTTATTGTTGTTTTTACTGTGTTTTTATCAGTTCCTACTGGGTTATTTATCTAATATTTCATAAAAAATGTATAGAAGAAGAGGAATTGACACTTTTAATATCTGAAGAATTTGAGGGCTAATTTCTTTACTCAAAACATATATATTTTTAATGCGTGTACATCAGACATGTTACTGGGAACTGGATATACAGAAGGTAGAAGAATAAACCTGATTTATGATCCATAGAACTTATTGTCTATGTGAGAAATAGACATATAAGTAAATAATTAAGCACAGGAATAAATATGCAAATAGAACAGATGGTACAGTACTCTGATGCTGTAATAGAAACTGCAGATATTTGAAAATGTATAGAGTAGGGAATTATTTAGATACAGTGGCCAGAAAAGGCTTTCTGTGGAGAAGAAACTGATGATAGTGATTAGCACATAGGAGAAACCAATGATGGGATGTGTAAAGAAAAAGGCACTTCAAGAAAATAGACTAGCATATAAAATATTAGAAGAAAGGAGAATGCCACATAGAAAAATAGTGTGAACTTTAGTGTGAAGAAATCCTAGCAAGTAGTAGACAACAAAGAAATGAAGCAAGTGAAATAGGCGACCTTAATCATGTAGAACTTTTTGTCTATAGTACGATAGTTGGCATTTTATTTGTTATATACTGGAAATTTTTGAAGAATCATATGTGGGTATAATATTGTTTTATTTTATTTTATTTTATTTTATTAAAAAATAATTTCTTCTCCTTTGTGAAAACTATAAGAAAAGTTAACATGGGAAGCTGAAAAAGCAGTGATCTAGTATTCAAAAGGTAATAAAAGGACCCATGAGATGACAAAAGAGAAAGAAAATGAAGAAATACTCATACTCTTTTATGAAATAATGGACTTAGAAATAAAAGATGAGAGAGAGAGAGAACACAATGAATAGCAAGGATTATAACCTGAGGAAGTAGTACCATGGGGAATCCATTCAATAGTACTAAAAATATTTAAGGAAGGACATTCTCTTTGGAAAATATTAGGTTTACATTGTCTCTGAGAAAGATGTCATTACGTAGTTAGGTACTTAGAGGAGAGGCTTTGGGGTTGTCAACATATTGCATGTAATTTAGAGACATTTCAAGGAAATGAAGATGAGAGAGTGAGATAGAAGAGAGGGGACAAGAATAAATTGTGGATAGAGAAGGAGGAAAGAGTGAAAGACTTAGAGAAAAAGAGCCCAGAAATGTAGAAAGAAAACCCAAAGTTTGTGTGGTGGTGACACTAAAGTCAAGAGAAGAGGGCATCTTTAGAAAGACAGATGGCAACTCTGTAGCAGTCACATCAGAGGTTAAATAAGGTAAATATATTAAGGTTCCATTGGACTTGACAACATGGAAGTAATTGGAGTCCATATATATAAGAATTAGTGTGTCAGTGTGGAATAGAAAGCAGACTTGAAGAATAAATGAGAAGTGAGGCACCGGATGTGTTTGTAGACAATAGTTTAAGAACTTTGTAAATATTATCAGGAAAATTGGTTATTACCTGAAAAAGAATGAGAGGTTATTGGAGTTAGTTTTAAGGATTAAAGATGTTAAAAGTTCAATCAATCAGTGAGGTAGGTAGAGTATCAATGAGAGATAATGACTGAAGGAGTGAAGTCTTTGAAGATAGAAGAGAACCAAGTTTAACATGATAGCTAGCCTTTGACAAGAGGAAAGGACTTGCAGAGGTTATAACAAGAGGTTAGAAAACATGATGACTGCAGGTATATTTGGAGCTTTGGAAATCAGAATTAAAAAGAGTATCTACATGATAATTTCCATTTTTTTAAGACCTCTTGAGCAAAGATAACCTGCTGAATATTACAAAAGAAGGGAATGTTAATTTTGGAAAGTTAGGAAAGATTGAAATGTTGAAACTGTCATTTTGGGAAGCAGTAAGGTAAACATTCCAGAGAAAAGTAAGCATTTAGAAAATTTAGTTATGATTGTTTAGCAGTATTGAGGGGACATTTGAGGTTTGAAATTATTAAAGTATAGTCAATCTGTTCTGTTGAGTGATATTTTTCAGCAGTATTAATTGTGTATTTCTAAGAAATGAACAGTTTAAGTGAAATCAGTGGTATAGCGCTTCCAGGTGAATGTTAGATAAAGAGAGTTAAGTTGCTTATATTTTTTAATAAAGTAATTGCAATTATGAATAATGGATAATTATATGGACAACCAAGAGTACTAAGCATAAAGAGGCAAAAAGTGGTTAGAGACTGTTAGAATTAATGGATAACCATGATAATGTTAGGTAATATTTGCAAACAGATCCTTTAACAGGTGCACATGCAGGGCAGCAAGTTATGGTAAGAAAGGGAAATGGTAGAGATTCCAGAGATGGCAAAGTGTCAGTGAAGATAAATTTCAGAGAAATGGTCACAGATATAGATGGCTTTGAGGGAGTAAAGGATAAGGTCATTAAATAAGAAAGCTAGGAAAATTACATGTCAGGGGATTTAGATGAATCAACTATATGGATTCTCAAAAGATAATGATAATAGTCATTGAGTTGGAGTAGAAATGTGAGTCTTCAATAAATGAAGGTGATATCCAAGAGGTCGGAAATTATAGTATCCAAAAGTAGACTTGGTTTTTTCATTAGGATATTAAAATATAAAATGTAAAAGAAACTAATTTGGGAGAGGGAGCTAGCATACAAATATTCTATAAGCAGCTATGAGGGAAACCAATTACAGACTCTTTTGTCCTAACTAGAATAGTAGAGCAATTATAATAATAAAAATAAGCACCAATGTTTCCTATGTGCAAATACAATTCTAGCTGCCTTAGTGTGTTGTTTAATTCAATCAATACAAAAGGTAAAGTTAACTGTTATTATTGCTAATTTGCAGATGAGGACACAGGGTGAAGATTGATGATATCAAATAAGTTTTTTTTCTCAAAATTAGTAGATAAATAAGTGTAGCTCAAGACTTTGAATAAGAATCTACTTGGCATCTACAGTATAATTCTACCTCATGTGAACTGTTAAAAAGAAAGGTAAGGTAATAATACTTTAATTGTAGTCTGAACTAGGATTTAAATTTGGCTGAATCTAAATTGTTAATGATTTGGCAGGCTGCTGGAGTCTTTTTACATTCGGTGGTTTGTGTGCATTGATTATTATAGAAGTGTTAATAATTTTAGATATTTCAAGTGAAACTTCCAGGATTTTGAATGTTGGAAGTTTCAAGGAAGATGAACATGTGATCGTGGTGTTTGTGCTTAAAAAGTAGGAGTAAGGCCCTTGAGATAGAGGGATAATCACCTCACTTCAAAGCTGAAGTCAATGTGCCTCTAGTGAAGAACAGTCTGCAGGTAGTGCCATTTGCTTTACCTTGAAGGCTTTGCAGTCTGGAAGGCAGTGGAGCAGAACTGTGTGGGAAGGATAACATGCTCACCGAAGGCCTCGGCAGGATTGGATTTGGGGGCAGCAGGGAGGAGGGACAAAGAATCATGTACACTAAGGTTTCTCACCCTCAGCATTGTTGACATTATGCACTGGAAAATTCTTTGTTGTGAAAGGCTTTCCCGTGCATTATAGGACGTTTAGCTGCAGCTCTGAAATATATCCACTGATGTTAGTTGGGCCCTTCCCACAGCCCAGTTGTGACATTCACAATGTCTTTAAACATTGTCACATGACCGCAATGGGACAAAATCACTCCCCAACTGAGAATCCATGGCATAGGCAAACGTGGGAGTAATGTTTGGGAGCACACAGAAGACACGCAGATGACAATGAACACCAGAAACACTTTGATGATATTGGAGCATAGTACCATAGCTATGTAAGGGGATGATCAGAATTAATGAAATTTAGGTACTTATTTTAATCATCTTACAGTACTGTGGTGTTTGAAATAGATGATATTTGGGCTGCATGCTATCCTTGAGCTGGTAATATTTAGGTTTCCGTAACCATGGTAGGGAAATGCCTCAATTCAAGCAACTTGTTGATATACTAGAACCAGTCACTCTAAAATGAAAGAGGTTTCCTTTCATTATGTTCGAAGAGATAACAACAACATAAATTTTTCTATGATTTAGACTTAAAAGAACATTAAAATAGGTTCAACTAAAGAGGTAATAGAAAAAACAATATAGTGCTTAATATTTGCCAGGCATTTTTCTAAGTGATTTATGTATATTAACACTTAAGCCTGCAGCAGCCCTTTAAAGGAGGCATTGTTATCATGCCATTTTTCAGATGAGGAACAGAGAATAAGAAAGTCAGATTGATAGCAGTGACCAGGGGACACACTGGGCAGTCAATAAAAAGGGGATAAATGCTTAAGACAGATAAGATGCAAAATTAACATGTATATATCTTAATAAGACTTGTAATCGTGTGTTTAACTGAGGAAATAGTGGTTGAAATTATTTAATTTTTTTCAACATTTTTATTTATTATGAAATTATTTAATCTTTGCAGGCTTCTTAATTTAACTTCTTAGTCAATTGGTCAAGATATATGAAGTGATGAATGCGATGTGTTAATCACAATGGCTCCGTTTGCTATAAAGTTCAATATTAAGGATTCTATACAATATACTTAAATTGATTGAATTTTTTTTATTATATACTCCATAACACTAGGAACAAATTAGTGCCCAATGGGGCCAAAACAAATAAATGGTAACTTTGGTCAATATTATTTTAAAAACAATATATAATTAATATTGTTTCTGTCCTAGCAGATAATGATCCATTTTTCTCATGATTTGGAAAGGCAAATTTTACCACTGTTTATTTCAAATAGAAGCATCTGAGCTATTAAAGTCAAATGAAATACATATTAATTTTCTAAAAAATCTTATACATATGAATAAGAGGCATTTTTTCATTTCTAGATTCCCTATTTTACCAGTACCAAAACTAATAAGAAATGGTCCAAACAGAGAATTTGTCGAGCTTACAGATTGCAAATATTTGAGGGGGAAAAAAATGTATATCTCATTTACTCAGTGAACAGTCTATAAATTGGACATTCACAGAGGCACAAGATCATTAACTATCCTTTCAGAAGTCAATTTTATGCTTCCTAAATTAGATCTAGAGCTAGGCTATTTTGGGACGGCAGGCTGGGAATAATATACAGATTTTGTGAAATCAGGTTTAGCCCATTTTCAGCAAAATCACATTCAATTCAATAACAACCACTGAAAACAAAGAAGCGTCAATAAAAATAAGTTGCAAAAGACTCCTCTGTAGCTGTTACTATTAAATTTTCAAAAAGTTTTATACAATGAAGTTACAAATAATCACAATTGACCAAACTTTGCCTCTGGAACTTTTCACAAAAAAAAGAGAATCAATGGATTTGCATTTTGTACTTGAGTTCAATATAGTGCCCTTTATTTTGTTTTAAATTTTTCTTCTGTATTTAGGTGTGGTTTGCCTTGATATTTTTTCCATGATTGTAGATATATAAAGTTTGAAAATAAAAAGCTATGCTTTAATAAAGAAGAATGTTGATTTTAAGGTCATGTTTTCTTCAATCAACTATAGGCACAGCATTATGATCATTTTAATATTCACCCTCTTTATGCTGAGAAAGAAAAAGATAAAAGCCCATCATTTTATATTCAATTTCATGTAAAAGATCATGCAAGCATGTATTCCTTAATGAAACTGATCACTTCTGTGTTTTGAAGCAATGCTGTTTTAATCTACCCTAGTAAAATATCTTGATCCTGAGCATGAGTTTAAATTTATTTGGCACAATTTTTTATTCTTTAAGTGGAGTTCTTTCCACTGCTGATGTCTGTCACCTGACAGGGTAGCAATTATTAATGTAATTATAGATTTATGTCTTCTGTAAGCACATTGCTATTTACATTATAGTATCAATGTTTTATAATGAAAAAAGGAGAAGTTTGGTTTATATGTCATATTTTGTCTAAAATTGTGATATTAAAAAAGAATTCAATGATGTCTATACTAGTTAATAAAAATAAATCTCATTTTTAGATTACTACTAAAATGTTTTGCTATGTATTTTATGTTTAATTCAATTTTAAGGAAAGAATTATCTCAAGTCATAACAAGAGACAGTACAAAAAGAATCAGCAATAGTTATGAAGATCAGTACTAAAAAAATGTGTGGAAGTAGAATATACCCAACTACTTAAAATGATTTATGACAAAAAGGTAGGGGGCATTCAGGAGAGTCAGTGAGAAATAGCCTCCTATTTAAAATATGCCATTTACCAAGGATTTTGATCCCCATAACAACTACACCCAGGATGTTGCTCATAAGACTCCAGATGTCTCCTGAAGCTTGACTCAAATAACATATGACATTAATCAGGATTGTGTGTGAAGAAAAATAAGACAAAATTTCCACTTTGCATAATAGGGATCTATTCTGCTCTGCTTAAAGAATGATTGAGTTATTTATTTATTTGTTTGTTATACTTGAAAAGGCTTAATACTTAAGTATATATTCGAATTTCATCTAATTGTTCATCTGAGAAACTAAAGAAAAGGGGAGGCTACATTTTGAGGGCACCAGAGGAGTGAAAGAAATTGACTAGGACATGTAAAGAGCATTGGTGTCCAGGAATAGCAGACGTTGAGAAACTGAAATGGTAGGGCTTAAATTTCTGGGACAGGGTTATAATCCACACTGGATACATGTCAGATTGTACCAGCAGTGGGAAGGGAACCAGTAAAGTAATGGGAGCAGAGCTGTAGGGCAAGAACCAGAAAGCAAGTTACTACTTTGTCACAAGGATTTCTGGTTACAGTTGTAAAAGTATAAAATTGATAACAATTATTAATTTTTTAAACACTCATTTCCAGAATACAAAGAACTTCTATATATTTATTGCAACATATCTAAATCTATCATCTATCTATCTATCTACAGATAGAGACAGAAGCATAGACACACAGAGAGAGATACATAATTGCTAAGGTATATAACCTGCTTTCAGGAAAGTTAATGAAAACACTTGCATTTTGACATCAGATAAACATGGATACACATATAGTATGAACATGATAAATAATTTAAATCTTCAATGCATATTTTTCTCCACACCATAATGGTGCATTACCTTCTTTGCAAATTTGTTGTGAAATTCTATGAAATGTTTTAAGTCTTTACTTCAGGATTTGGATTGAAATTCTTGATTCCTAAAAAACAATCTAGAAAGAGCTGCCTCCTTGTAAGTAAAGATGAAAATGACCAGTTCTTAACTAATGGGTTCACCCACATTTGTGATATCTTATAAATAGAAACTAACTAATATACATGTTCAATAATTGCTGGGAATTGGAAATATGAACACAGATTTTATTTTCATTCTGTTTACTTTATTAACACTTCTTAAGCCACCTCTACTCAGGCAGACACTTAGTTGTTTTCAATGCCTGTACCATTTTGGAAATATGCAGAAATGTTAAAATAAAATGAATGCTCCTTTTTATTTGCCAGAAAAATAACTTTAATATCCTTATGTGGGTTAGCTTGAAAAGAACCACAGGTGACACAAATCATAGAATGGATGAATGAATAAAGGAATGAGTAGTTGGTTAACTTTACTTCTAAACTACATAATAAAAATCATATGTCTACATCTCAATTACCCATGTTATTTCCTTATAATGAAAAAATATATATAGTAATGATTCAATCAGTGGATTCACTCTTTGAATGTGATTTCAGAATTGACAAATATTATAATGCAATCTTCCTATATTTTAATTATATTTCTTTTAACTCTTCATTTAGTAGTTATAATAGATTTACAGTAGTGTCTAAACAAGTGACTGGTCAACTTTTGTTAAATTTTATTTAGTTTTAGAAAGAGACTCTATCATTCTTTAACTTGAGTAGACTAGATCTATAATACCCAGACTAAAATTTCTATTTTATTTTCTTCCCATCATAATCCTGAAAAGACTTTAAATAACCTAATTTAATTTTCCCCAACCTTAGATTTTGCAGGCATATTCCTTGGAGATAATTTACTTCTCTCCTCCTTTGAAGTTTACATAATTTACATTTTTCTAACTTTACATTCTACTTTAAATTTTCTTTAAACGCTACCATTCATTTGATATTATTTTCTTCCCGAACAATGTCACTATTTACATCAACTTCAACTTTTTCCTTTACATTGCTTTCAGTAGTTTTGACCAGGACTTGGAATTTAGGAACTACTGTAGGATATATTTTATCTCTAATTGCAGGCTTGTGTTTTCAGGTTAAATCAGTGGCTTATCTTAGTTCTATAACTGAAAAATGACTTAGTTTTTAAAGCAAACCGCTGGCTATTACAACTAATATACTCATGGGTAATGAGGACAAGAAGATGAAAAACGATCAGAAAGTACAGTGTTATAGCATCTTGTGTATCTTCTTGTAAATTAAAAATGTTCACACAGCTTTAGGAAAAATGCAAGTTATGTTATATACACAATAGATAAAAGACAGATCAAAGAAAATTATTGACCTGTAGCCCTTGGAAGCACTTTTACAAATGATGTTCTTCCAAAGGTAAGTAATTATAAATTATAAATGGTGTGAAGAATGGGAAATCTCTTTATTGTATCACAATGATTATTTTTCTAACCTAAAAACCCTAGCTAGGTGTTGTATTTAGCAGCTGCAAAACCTTCATTTTACCTGTTTTACTAAAACTACAGAGATGCGTTGGTTATCTTTTATGATCCCTTCTCTCAGCACCTTCATTCCTTAATTCTTGTCCTCTTCTCACTCTGTCCATTACTACATCTCCACAGGCTCCACAAAAATATTTGTTCATTTTAGTGCTGTAGCTGCCTAAGGCAGTAGCTGAAGATTCCAGCTGAGCTAAACAGTATATTTGTGCTTTGCTAAAACATAATGTGTTCTTGCCAGGTTTGCAGTTTTTTCCTATTATAGTACTTTTCAAGATTCTATCACCTTTACAGCCTACCTATATTATCTCCAATGCTGTTCACAGATATTCAAAAAAAAAAAAAAAAAGTGCACTTGGCATTCTTCTCCACAGATGTTGATGTAGATTCCATTCCCTGACCCAAGCGCCCTCTCAATATAAATGTGCCCATGATGGATGGTGACCTCCTCTGATATTTATAGTACAGCTATGGGAACCATTGCACAGGATTAGTGATCTGTGAAGGAAACATGCTAGGCTTGCTGAGACACTCTGTTTTAGAATTCAATTACGTGGTTAATGGCAAATTGTTATACTCAAAGTTAGAAATATATAAATAAAACAAGTTATTTGAAATATACACAAATTCTACTCAAAGTCCCTTTTATTAAATAAAATACCATACATACTATGCTATTTAATTATTTTTTTCTATTTTTTTTCATTATAAGATAGTGTATCTTATATGAACATCCTGTTGGCCAACTTGAGATAGAGTTCTTTCTTGTGCCATAGAGAACATTGAATTGGTGTAATCCTTAATTTTCATTGCAAGTTCTACGCCTTATTCTTTGCTCCTTCCTAAAAAAAACCCTGCAGAGAACATGTGATTTCTAGTTTGGCATGTATGAAGCTTAGAAGTTGTCAGTCTTGTCCATACACAAGGAAAAAAAAAAAAAAAAAAAAAAACTAAGCACACCGAAAATAAACACCTTTTCTTAGATCTATCAGAGCACTGAAGTCACCAGCAAACCACTACCCTCTCCTTCAAATTGAAGACACAGAGGTAAAAACTAAGAATCACTATTTACTGGAGCAGAAGTACAGGAGCAAAAATCTCCATGGAAAACATGGAAAATCCAAACTTCAATTCATGAATTGCTGACGACTCATTGTGGGCAGGTTTGAATGTTATAAACTCCGGGAGTCGGGTGAGGGGTGCCATTCTGGGGGTGCCCACACACTTTCATGTGTGCTACCTGAAATATTCTTCTGGTAAAAGTCAGAGAAAATTCCTCCAGTGCTTCCAGCAGGGGAAAGGAGAAAATAGACATTATGGAATACATCCAGAATAATCTGTTTTTGTTGCCAGGGCCCAACTCTAGAGAAGCTGTTTTCCTGAGCCTAACTGGCTGGGGTGTTATGACCTTGAGGAAGGGAAATACCCAACTCTAGCCTCCACTAATCTTCTTGCCTTATCTAAAGAAGAAACAAAACAAAACAAAACAAAACAAAGAAGCATTTGTGAAGGTTATAGCCTAGGCCCTCTAAAAGACTGAGGCCTAATCCTAGGACTGTAGAATGTTCCCCCTCCGTTACATCTCACTCCCATTTCTGTAAGACTCCTGTGTATTACCAGGAATACAACAGAAAGAACTGTACATTTCAGATGTTAAAAAGAAATCTCCAGAGAAGCCCAAAGACAATAGAAGAGACAAAAAACAAGGACACCTGGAGAAATTTTAGTCTTGGACATCTACACCTATAGCACCAGGTAGCACAGCCTCACCCTTAGCCAGACAGATATAAAACTTCATACTACAGGCTACTTGCCTTAGTTACTTTAGCCAGTATTTATGTCTACTTTTCAACAAAAAATTACAAAGCATACCTATGGCGGAGATGTTGGATTATCTTTGTTAGATACTTGTTATTGCATTTAAAATAGCTATGATTAATATGCTAAGGGCTGTAATGGAAAAAGTGGACAACATGTAAGAACAGAAGAACAATATACAAAGAAATAGAATCTCAAAGAACTTATAAAAAGGAAATAAAAAAAACACTCTAATGGAAATGAAGAATTTTTTATTTGATATCTAATAGTTGTACATATTTGTGTGGGACTTGTGATAGTGTGATATGCATAAAGTGTGTAATGTTCGAATCAGAGTAATTAGGATATCCATCACCTCAACCATTTATAATTTCTTTGTGCTGGGAATATTTCACATCTTCTCTTCTAGTTATTTTGAAATATACAATAAATTAGTGTTAACAATAGTCATCCCACTATGCTATCAAACATAGAACTCATTTCTTCTATCTAACTGTATTTTTATACCCATTAACCAAACTCTCTTCACCACCATCCCCACATACTTTCCAACCTCTAGTAACCACCATTCCATTCTCTCCTTCCATGAGATCAACTTTTTTGGCTTCCACATATAAGCGAGAAAATACAATATGTCTTTCTGTGACTCGCTTATTTTCCTTAACATAAGGTCCTCCAGGCTCATCCATATGGCTGCAAATCACAGGATCTCAGTCTTCTTTAGCATTTAATAATACTCTATTGTGTATATGTACCACACTTTCTTTATCAATTCACCCACTGATGGACACTTAAGTTGATTCCATATTTTGGTTATCATGAATAAAGCTACAATAAATATGGGAGTGTATTAACAAATATCTCTTTGACTTACTCATATTCTTTCTTTTGGATAAATACTTGGCAGTAGGATTACTGGGTTATATGGTAGTTCTATATTTAGCTTTTTCAGGAAACTACATACTGTTTTCCATAATGACTATACAAATATACATTCCTACCACCAATGAATGAATGTTCCCTTTTCTCCACATATTTGTCAGTCTTTGTTACTTTTTCTTTTTGATAATAGCCCTCTTAACTGTTGTGAGATGATATCTCATTGTGGTTTGATTTGCACTGGTGATATTGAGCATTTTTTCATACATGTGGTCATTTGTCTTCTTTTGAGAAATGTATATTAAGATCATTTTCCTTTTTTAATGGATTATTATAATGATGATTATTTTGCTATTGGATTATTTGAGTACATTATATATTTTGGGTATTAATTCCTTGCCAAATGGATAGTGTGCAAATATTGTCACCTATTTTGTGGGTTGTCTTTTCACTCCATTAATTGTTTTCTCTACTGTACAGAAGCTTTTTAGCTTGCTATATTCCCATTTGTCTATTTTTGCTTTATTTGTCTGTGTTTTAGAGGTTTTACTAAAAATAAAAAAATCTTTGTCAAAACCAATGTCCTGGATCATATCCTTAATATTTTCTTCTAATAGTTTCATAGTTTTAGGTCTCACTTTTAAGCATTTAACCTATTTTGATTTGAATTTTATATATGGTGAGAGATAATAGTCTAATTTGATTCTTCTGTATATGGAAATCCATTTTTCCCAACCCTATTTATTGAAGAGAGTGTCCTTTTCCCAGTGTATGTTTTTAGTGTTTTTGTAAAAAATGAGTTGACTGTAAATGCATGGATTTATTTCTGGGTTCTCAATTCTATTCCATTGGCCTCTATGTTTTTATGCTGATTTCATGTTGTTTTGGTTACTATAGCTTTGTAGTGTAATTTGAAGTAAGGTAGTATGATACCTGTACCTTTATTCTTTTAGCTCAAGGTTTTTTGGCTATTCAGGGTCTTTTGTGGTTCCATACAAACTAGGATTTTTTCTAGTGGCTAATTTTTTTTTTTTTATTTCAAGAAAATATGAGAGCACAAACATTTTGGTTGCATTTTATATCTTTGCCTTTCCCTAGATGGCTAGCTAGAGAATAAAGACATCTGCATCCAAATGTTTATTGCAGCACAATTCACTATTGCAAGGATGTGGAAACAACCCAAGTGCCCATCAATTCATGAGTGGATTATTAAAATTTGATATATGTTTACAATAGGATTTTATTTTCTATTTTTGTGTCATTGGTATGTTGGGATTGCCTTTGATATGTAGATCACGTTGGGTATTATGGGCATTTTAACAACATTAATTCTCTCAATCAATGAACATGAGATATCTTTTCATCTTATTTTTGTGTGTCTTCTTCATTCCTTTCATCAATATTTTATAGTTTTCATTGTAGAGATCTTTCTCCTTTTTGGTTAAATGTATTTATATTTTTTGTAGCTATTGTAAATGGGATTGCTTTCTTGATTAGAAATAAGGAATGATTTCAGGGGGCTTATCAATAGACTAAACACAGCCCAGAAAAGAATCAGTGAGGTTGAAGAAATGTAAACAGATAATTACCATAACTGAAATGAAAAGAGAAAAAAGAATGAAAATAGTAGAACAGAGTATGTAAGAACTGTAGGACAATTGCAAAAGGCATAGAATATTCAAAATACTAATATCAGAAGAAAAATAAAGAGATAAATAAACAGAAGAAATGTGAAGCAATAATAACTGAGAATTTCCCAAAATTAATGATAAGCAGCAAAACATAGTTTAATGAAGCTGACAGAACAGCAAGCAGGGTGAACACCAAACAATCCACACTCAGGCATATAGAATGCATCTTGACAAAAGTTAAAGACAAGAAAAGAACCTTAAAAGAAGCCAGAGGGGAAAAAGAATCCTGTAGCTCTGTTGAGGCTCTTGACATTGCACCTGTAATATTTCTTGGTAGAGTTCAGGCACTCCTTGTTTCTTGAAGCTTCAGCGAATATGTCACTCTTCCTCTCTATTATTTCTTCTGACAAAATTGTTGGTGATTTTCATATTCAATTAATTAATTATATTTCTCCTTCCATAATTTTGTTATACCCTTTACCTGAGTCACAAAGTTTTAGGATCAGAACTTGGAAATTGTCATTACCAATAACTCTACTTACCTCATAGCCCAAATTTTAAATATCACAATCTCTGAACCTGTTTATAAGTTTCCAGCAAGGACTCACTAAACTTCTGATTCCAACTATTATACCTCACCAGACACTCCAAGCCATTCATCCTTCCCTTTATAATTTTCTATCATTTCTCTGTTTATCTTCATTTTCATCATTTTTATGGCTATATTTCTAGAACCATTATTAAAATCTCTCACTACCCAAATCTGCGTGTAATTTATACTCATAAACACTACCTCAGGGGGGGGGTCTTTAATTCCTCCCAGTTATAGCAATATGGGACCCTACTTTATAACCCTCCCCTCTCTGAGATTATTATTTATATCAGCTAATAATAATACATTGCTTTTAGAAGCAATCAGAAGAAAAAATACATGCTCCCCCCTTGCAAATGACTTTTTGTTTGTATCTGTATTCATATAATCTCTCTTAATTACTGATGATATAGACCTGTTCAAAAATCTTTCACATATGCCTCACATACCTCTCTCTATAGTATAATCCAGGAATTTTTTCCAGAAATTCTCTCTTTTCTCTTCTGCATCATCAGGTGTTTTTGCTCCATCCACTTCTACCTGATTATTCTGTAAGTATACAAAAATAAGTTATTAACATCCCTACTATTAATTTTTATTTTATTTTATTTTGGCCAGGCAATATTATATGTATAATCTATGTTTCAACTCTTTGTGGATTACAGGGAGGGAAAAGGTTGAAAAGGTTCTATATTCTCTGTGTATCTGCTTTCTCTCACATTTATCTTTCCAACTATTATTAATTATTAATTAATAATTATTAATAGAATTATTAATATAATTTTACTCACACTTGGTCAAGACCACTAAACCCAACTTCTCCAAAACCATTCCCTTCTTCTTGAAATACTCCATATCCTCCAGATATCATTTTCATTTACTTTTCCTCCTTCCTTACTAGTCATTTCCGTTTACTCTCCTGTTCTCAAAGGTTGAATTTTTCAGGAAATGTGTCAAAGATTATTCCATGGAGTTGTTTTATTTTCCCACTTTCTCTGTTTATATTATATCCAGGTGATTTCATCCAATCCCTTGATTTTAGAGATCATCCAGTTATAACACCTCTCCTTATCACCATCTCAATTCCTCCCTCCTAGACCAACCACCCTCACCTGTCTCTTGTTGGCCTTTGTAGAATTATCCAACATGTCCTATGTATGTCTATTCTTGCTCCTTCTATGATATTATTTCTTAGAAATCTCTTCTTGTTCACATGTCTAAAGTCACAGCAGCTGTCTTTGCATTCTTAGAAAGCAACAAATCAAATTATGCCCTAGGACCTTTGTAAGTGCTGCTGCCTTTAACTAGAAAATGCTTCTATGAAATATTTATATTGCTTGATACCTCCCTTTCTTCATATTGATGCTTAAATTTCCCTTATTAGAGAAATTTTCTATGCGCATTTTTACTAACTCAGCATTTTAGCCCTCATTCTTTTCTGTCTTCTTATTCATAACAATTATCACTTCTTAAGATATATTTGTCCACTTTCTTCTGCTAACTTTAACTCCAATATATGTTGAAAAATTGAAGAAATCAAATCACTTTTTCATTACTCAGGCACTCAAATTATCTCTGCTACTATTGTCTTCTCTATTGGTTTACAATGTTAATAACACATGCCACATTTTCTCTTCTTTTTAACATGGCACTATTATTTCCTCTACACAGTTATTAATCATTAGAAAATGGTTAAATTTCATTAAAAATGTGAGCCACAATAAATTTGTCTCAATGATGTGGCTGTTCAAGAAATGTTTCCTTTGTTCGTGAAGGAGATATTCCAAAATTAAGAACTGGAAAATACATTAGAAGAAAAGCCTATCCAAATCCTCTTAATCTGTCTTCCATTGGGTTACATTATTTAAACAATCAAAGATAGATGAGTACATAAAGTCATAGATGCACCAGAAATACAATGAATTGTAATGTCAGGTTTCCTCTAGCTTAAGTTGGAGGCTGGAAATGGTAGATTAACTCCATGGACTTAATGCATTTTAAAAGATCAAGAATGCAAGTGACATTTAAATTAAAATTATATGCAGTAATTTCTGTACTTGTGAGAAACTTAAAAAATGAAATGATCCCTAAGTCCTGCAATTAAAAACAGAAATTTCCTTTAAAGGTTACGGCAGTAATAATTTTTCCCTTGCCTTTCCCAGACTAGTCTTGAGTCTTTATCAGTGCATCTTCCTTACTACCCAAATTTTGTGTGTTTATTTATTCTTTTATCTTTTTAAAAATGTTTTAATTATTATGGGCACATAATAGTTGTATATCTTTATAGGGTACATATTATGTCTTGATACAAACATATAATGTGAACTAATTAGATCAGGGCAGTTGGGGTAACCATTACCTCAAGCATTTAACATTTCTTTGTGTTAAGAACATTCTGATTCACTCTTTTAGTATTTTAAAGTATATCCTAACTTATTATTGATTATAGTCACTTTACTGTGCTATCAAATATTTATTTTTAAAGGAGATATTCAGCATAATATTTCATTAGGAACCAGAAGAATGCACAAGGCAATGATATTTCTTGCCATCCATTTATCTTTAAATATACCACAGCGTATGATTTTTTGTGATTTTGCCTGTAAATACAATTCTCTGTAGCAACAAGTAGTATTTGACATCTACCCAAACATGCTGCCACATTCCAGATATACCTTGTTTCAATTTCAATTAGGTTTACAGTTTAAAAAGTTAAATGAAATAATTTTCCTGAATCAAAGTAAAGAAAATTAAATAAAAGTGAGTAATTGTAGAGACATTTCTATTGTGACTATGAATAAATTATTTCTACTCGACATGCCTCCTTATATTTCACTAATGGCAAGAATTGAATAGTATCTATTTACTTTGAAATATTTTTTTTAATTTTAAATATTTAATGGTTATGTTCGGAATTTGTTTCACTAAAAAGCTTAAATAAAGACTTCAGAAAATAAACTTATTGTACATGCAGAAGAAAAAGACAGGTAATTAAAATTTTTCTTGCTATCAAAATGATCTTTTATTATGAAACTTTGTGAGATGAAATATTTTAATGACTTAAAGAAGTAGCTTTAAGTGAAGAAATGTTTAATCGCTGATAAAAATTTAATTTATAATGATTGCAAACAACATTTTCTATCCATTTGAGAGAAGACTCTGGAATTTATTTTAGCATACATGTAGTCAGGCAATTGCTAATGTGAAACCATTCTGCCTTGATTCAGGTCCCATCTCTGCCATCATAGACAAATTAAACTCATATGTATCAGAATTTAAATATAATTTTTATAACTTGGAGGAAAAAGCTCTAAAAGTTTATATATTTTTTTCCCTCTGATTTACCTGAATGCATGTCGGTGGTGAGTTTGAAATTTACAACCATTCGTATCAACCCCCTTCTAGGGACAATCCCCTTCTAGGGACGTACATATAACTTAAATTGTTAGGTTGGTTTTTAACAAGGACACAAAACAACGTCAAATATCTAAATCACTGTGGATGTTACATAGTAATTATTCAGCTAAAATTATATTTAAAAGTTTTAATTTCATAAGAATACATAGCTGAATGGATAATCAGACAAAATTTTGCTTGGAGGTAAAACTTATATAAAAATGCATCTTAATTTCATTGCTCAGATGGTTCCACTTGTGTAACTATGTGTAAGAGCCTTCTAACTGTATTAACAAAACAAATAAAGAATATTATCCATTATATTTACAGATGGTATTATTGTTAGCCATATGTGGCTTAAAATGCTAAAGAATCTCATAAATGTCTTTGTTTAATGTTGAATTATATTTCCCTTTCAAAAATAAACTAATATTTTTGTTAAACTTAGACAATCCACACATGTGCACATTGGTTCGTATGCATTTATCTAAAGGATTTAATTGTATATTGTCATCTTTGTGTGTTTCTTAAATCTACTTTTCTAAAAAAGTAAACACAAAACAAATTTAGTATCAATGAAAGGCACAATCTTTTTAAACCAAGCAATAAACAACTCAGGATATTAGTATGGAAGAATATGAAAAAGTTAATCTTCAGAAAAACAGAGCAATAAAAACAAGGTCTGTCCAAACTCTTCATTAATAATTGAAACATGGGTGCATACGTGAAATGCTTTGTAAGTAATGAGCACCAGGCATAAATATTTAACAGTTTGCTTATGAAATGTGTCCTAAATTATGTCTAAATGTTAACAAGGATGTCTTATACTTGACAGAACAATGAGGGACATAAATATTTCAAAGCAGCAAGCATGGCAGGTGGAAGCTAAAAAAACACCAGGCAGCTTCCATGCTCTTCTAACACTTCAACCTTCAGATATGTGCTTTTTAAGTTTAATAGGAACAAAGTGTTTCCCCATCAAAGCCAATGTTTACATCTGTTACATCAAAGCTATACTGGGATCTCTTTAAAGTACACTTATCAGACAAATAATGCATACAAAGTGATGTGTCTTGGTGATATAAAAGGAATTGACAAATAAGACAACCTACTTGAAGTGAAATGCTCTCCTCTATAGCTAATGCGCTATGTCTTATTTTCTGACTCATATCCTTATAAAGACACATATAGATCATGGACAATTCTCAAGGATATTGCTACACTCACAAACAGACATGCAGATGCACACACACACACAGTAACAGATGTACACATGAATACATAAACCTAGTAGTAAATGGGATGAAATGGATTGTATTTGCCCTTTACCTGAAAAATTTAATTCTCCAGTAATGGTGCAATAGCATAATATCAGGTAGGATAATTTGAATATACAATTCATCTAATATTTTCTTTCTTTTGTAATAGCAAAAGTTTTAACCTAACATGGTCAAATATAAGAAAAATAGTATAGGTATCTTTGTTTAATGAAAATATATGGAAAAAAGATTAAGGCACAGCTCAGATGCCACCATAGTTCAGCAACAGATATATTGCATGGTCTTAGAAAAACACTCACCTTATTCTGAAATAACATTGTTCTCAATAGAGTAATAAAAGTAAAGGTTATCATTGTATTCAATGCTAACACTAAATTATTTGACAATATAAAACACAAAAAGCTAGACAAGCACTGAAACTATTTGATAAAACAATATTCAAGAACCATAACATAGATATATCTATATTAATGTAAACATTTAGATTGCTAACTCTCAATATGAGTGATTTTTACTAAAATATATGAATTTTTCCAGACAATGGCTGTTTTTGCTTTTTGTTTTACTTTATTATACATGGTAATAATCATTCTACAATTTATTTTATTACAATTTCATCTCTTGTTCTTGCAGAATAGTATCCCTAAATTCGCTCCATTAGACACTATCAGTATCTTTCTTAAGACTGTATCAATGTTTTCTCAGAAGAATATTTTCTCATCCTAAACCACTTGACTACCTATAATGACACTAATCAGGATTTTTTGTTTCTTTTCATACATTCATTTATTCACTTGTTTATCCTTCACCCCATAAAATATTGGCCTTTTTCTATGAATTATGGCTCTAGTCATGACCCATAAGGTCTTACTCAAAACTTGGCCTTATGTTTCTAGTATATATCCTCTTAGTACTGCATATTCATTTTCTATAAAATGAACCAATAGTTTCAAACTTCACAAATCAGCTCTGAATTTAAAAGGCAACATTACTATCAGAGAAAAAACTTGATTATTTCATGAAAGCTTTCTCTAAAGTCCAGTATACCAATTTTTAATATTAAGTGGTTTTCTTCTGCCAAATTCATCCAGTTCAGATATTTCAATGTACAATATTTCAATGTACAATTCAATGCTTGTTATTGCTTTAGAGCTCTTTCATTTCTATCATAGATGTCCACACTGTGTAAACTTTACTTTTGAATTATTTTTTCAATTTTTTTCACTTATCTATGTCACCATTGCTACTATGTTGTCTGAGCTGTCAGCTGGATTCTTACTTACAGTAACACTTGAGTTATTTATTCCTTTAATAACTCCTCCTGTCTGTTCTCTGCATTTGTTACAAGATGATGATGGTAAACTGGAAAGTCAATAATTTTATTCATCATGGAAGAAAAAACAGTGTTTTCTCATTGATCAAAAATTAAAGGCAAAATTTCTTAGCACAAAACATGAGGTCCTTCTTAGTTAATCCTGTGTGATAGTCAAAGCTATCGCTCAAGCTCATTCAAGACTATTCAGCTCTCATTCTCTCCAAAATTCTCAACTACTTTCAGTCCTATATATACTTCATGTTCCTTCTTACTATATGTCCTTTGTGTATGTTGTTTCCTCTTTCTTTTCATTTAGATTATTTTCATATAGATTATTTTTATTTAACACAGCTCTAAAATCACATATGTAGTAACTACTTTTATGACATACTAATTATTTTCCCTAATATAGGCCTCATATCACTATGAACCTCTCCTTCAAAACACTTTTTCACAGTCCCAATTATATGCAATAATTAAGTTGATATTTGTCTTTTGCACTACACTTCAAACTCATGAAGGAAGGAAATATTTGTGGTTTTATTCACCATTATATTCCAAGCACATCCTAGATACCAAGAACTATCTAGTGAATGAATGAACCTCAAACAAAATATCTCAACTTGGTCCTTTCTGAACCATTGTTGTTAGCCTGAGACTGCTTCCTCATTCTGATGAGTAGAAAATAAAACTTGATTTACCATTAGAAGCTATGTGTACTGTTACACTGGTTATTACTTTATTAATTAGGAAAAAAGAAATAATCCAATATGACATTATGATTTACTTTCATTTTAAAATTAGTACATCATTAAAACATAATACAGTATATTTAAATTGTATGTTTTTAAAATCGTTTAAACATGTTTATATAGAATTAACTAGTAAAATTTGAGCTAAAATAAGTTGATATTTTAAAAAATAAAATGTAATTTTCTTTTGCTTAAATATAATGGAAAAATAAATATTAACACAAGTCCAGTATATAACATATTTTAATTGCCCAACATACTATAATATTCTAAAAATTATCATTGATTATCATTATTGCTAATTTAAGAATAAGAATGTATTTTTCTTCATACATTGGTTAGATATTTTGGAGGAGTTTTTTGTACATTTTATTAATTTTATTTCATACTTGTTCTACCATGCAAATAATTCCCATTTACAAATAAATGCCCAAACTCATCTCAAATAACCCATTTATTTTCCCATAGGAAAAACTGATTTATGGCAGGTAAATTTGTCAAATTCTGTGTTTTGTTACTATCCATATAATCTTACTATAAGAAATTATCTCATATATTCTTCAGCCTTTATAGGTAGCACCTCCCATATTATATGTGTTACTTTCTTATAACTATCTGTATGTATTGCTTTATGAGAGTAAAAACTAATCATTTGGCATTTGAGAGATATATTAAAAAATAGGCTTTTCATTTTAATTTTATCCACATTATTTATTGCTGGTGTTTTAAACTATGGTCTTCAAATTTAGCATATAGAGAAAGAGAAAGATGCATAAGGAGAATTTTACTGAAGAAAAGAATTGCCTTAGTGTTGTTGTCATTGTATAAAACTAGGCTAGGAGTCACAGCACTCTCTATCTGTGTAGTTGGGTAATTGCTTTGGAAACAAAATGCTTTCTGTAGTCATCCCAGGCAGCAAGGTTTTGTATTAAGAAATTCTTTTTACATCATTTACTATAAATGTTTCATAAAGGTAACCTCTTCTTTGACAAGGTAATGAAACTTGAAATTCATATGTTATTTACCTTCAGAGTAAGAATTGTCAAAAATATTCCTAAGTTTTTTAGCTGAGTAAGTTTGAAAAAAAATTAATTGATAAACAGAATAACCTGGGTACTATGTACCTAGGATAGGTACATTCAAGAAACATTTTATTTGCCCATAAAATTATAGAAATTAACATATTGTATACTACTTTTGCTTATAATTTTCATATAGACTAAAACATAACTTTATTATAGGCAAAAATTGTGTATAATGTTATCTATCCCTAGTCCCTTACAGAGTACCAGGAAATATGTAATAAATATAACAGACATTATTGAATAAAAGTATTTGTTTGAACCACATGCTAGTATTTAACATGTATTAAAACTAATTTTTATAACTCTGTTATATGGGAACGGAAATGTCAAGGACATTTAAATTGAACGTTACAGCTTTGTGGTTACTAACCAAAGTAGAATAGAACATAAAAACCAAACAAACTACTGTAGTACTAATACATATTATTTGCAAATAAAATTTTATTGTCAGAACCAATCTTTCAAAATGTAAATTTCTTATCAAGCTCAAAGCAGACATCAACACTGATCTCCTACATAGAAAATACCAAAATAAACTTTTCATCCGTACATTACATGATCTTATGGGAGAATGTGATATTATTGAGCAAACATCTTATTTTCCTTAAAACTTTACCTTCCCTTATACTTTTCAACCAATACTAGATTCCCTTATACTTTCAACCAGATACCAGATTTGCCCTCCTTGTAGAAACAACTGAAAAACAAGAAAACATGAAGCAGCTGCTTTCAAACATTGGATATCAGGCAGTCTCAGAGATTGGTTCCAGATAGGGGAGAAACAAGTGCTGTCGGGTCTATATTTGCTCCCTGCTTATTGTCTGGAGATAGTTTCCAAGAAGACGAGCAAGTGGAGGAACTCAAACCGAGTACGTTATTCCACTGAGTTGAAGAGACATAACTAAAAGTCAAGGGGGCACCAAAGACATCTACATTTATGAGGAAAGAGAGGAAAAAGATGCTAAGTCAGGTCCCAAGATCTGCAGAAGCCCCCTAGACTCTTAGTTCAGTTCTGCTTGGAGCATGTTCATAAGAAACTTCAAAGTTGGAGACCTCAGATCTCTCAATAGTGTTTCAAAATATAATAATGCAAGAAAAACTTTAAAAAATACATTTTTTGGCTATTGATTTCATTACATTGGGGCAAGAACTTCCTCAAAACCAGATTTATTTTCAAACATATTTTTCATTATCAAAAATTTTCCACATTTAACTTTTTACTTAAATATCCCACATATTCACCTAACTTTATTTGTATCAAATTGAACTTTAAACCATAACTTTGGCATTTTTAATTAAATATTTATAATATAAGTCAATGACTATATAAATAAGAACCTTATTTATTTACTTAAGTTCTTAAAATTGGGCCAGCAAATAGGACTAAAAAATATATACAGTTCAGATTTATTTACCTTTTATTTTGTGAATAGATTAGAGTCCCTTTAAATGAGAAAAAAAGGTTGTCTTTGTGATAAATTATAATATAATTTAAATTATAAAAATTGATTTGCATACATTTCAAGATAATGTTTTATTTAAAATATCTTTCATTCAACAACCTTTTAAAATCAATTTTAGATTTTTTTATCTGTTTAAGATGCTAAAATTCATATACCAATTGATTAATATTATCCCTTCACATTCTCCTAAAATACAAATAATGGCCATTTTTAACATAATCCTATGTTAAAAATAGGATTAGATTGCAAAACTTCACTCAGATCCTCAGGATGTTACATGCATACATAAGTGATTTCTTTAATCTGTGTTTTCATTGTAAAGTTGTACCTTTACTTGTTTCTCTTTCTCTGCCAATAGTGTACTTTCTTATACACCTGCTCATTCTTCTACCCTAGCCTGGTCAACGCTATCCTTCTTGGGAGATTTTGGTGAAGTATCTTCATCTACAACCAGAGATGCACAGAAGTTAGAGCTGAAGAGTCAAGGATCAAAATTCAGATTTCTCATGTGCGAACTCTATGGCCCTAAGGAAATTATTCAAACTCTCTGTGAGCTGGTTTCTCAACTATGCAACGTATTAGTGCCAGAATCATAAAATGTTGATATAGTGTACATACCTTAGTATAAAATGTTTAGAATAGCCCCTGGCCTGATCAATTTAAACTAAATGCTAATTATCCCTAGCTTTAGATAGAATTAATCCCTGTAATCAATTAATAAGTAATCTAACACCTGTTTATTACATACTTAAATGCATGCTGAGGACATAGTATGAATAAGACCATTATTGCACCCATTATTACAAAGATATTGTTACTGTAATATCTATCATAAGATTTATAGTACTTCACAACAGTTTGTTTGATCACTCTCTCTTCCTACCAGAATGGAGATCTTGATTATATTAATTTTCTAGGACTGCCATAATAAAGTACCACTAACTGGGTGGCATAAAAAACAGAAATATATTGTCTCAATGTTCTGGAGACTGGAAGTCCTACATCAAGGTGTCAACAGGACTGTGCTCCCTCCAAAACCCATACGGAAATCCTTCCTTGCCTCCTCCTAGTTTCTGGTGGTTTACTAGAAATCTTTGATGTTTCTTCACTTGCAGATGCATCACTCCAATCTTCCATGTTCATATGGCATTCTTCGTGTGTGCCTTTATATCACCTTCCAATTTAATAGTCAGTATATGCGGTGTTTGTATTTCCATTCTTCAGACACTTCACGTAGAATACTGGTCTCCAGTTCCATCCAAATTATTGCAGAAGGCATTTATTCATCTTTTTATGGCTGAGTAGTACTCCATGGTATACATATACCACATTTTGTTAATCCACTTATGTATTGACGGGCAGATTAAACATCTTTGCCATTGTGAAGTGTACTGCAGTAAACATTAAAGGGAAAAAAAAGTGAGACACTGAATGTGGTAGTACATTTTTAGTGATTTGAAATATTACAAAGAAAAAAAGTTGAAGTCATAATCATTTGTGAAATGATGACCAATGTTGAAACATTTGGATAGCAAAGCTCCATATCATAAGACACCAGTGATATATAATTTAAACAAAAAGGAAACAAGAAGAATATTCTAACTACACAAGATGATTCTAAATTTAACATAGAAAAAATAAGTGTAAAAAGTCAGAAAAAACCCATAAAATGTTTAATGAAGAGAGAATTAACCTACTGGATTAAAAACTACATAATAAATCTAGAATTACGCCAATATGTTTCTGGAACATTAATAAACCAAAAAGTCAGCGAAACTAGAGAGCAGAGAGTGGATTTAGTGAATATAGGAATTTAGTATACAGATTCTGTGCTGCTGAACTGACTTCTTAAGGAAATTTTAAAAATTTTCTATTTCCACAAATCAATAGTAATGTTTTCTATTTCAACAGGTTATACTGTCTCTGAACATAAACAATACATTTATTATTTAAGTTCTGTGTAGTCACTTAAAAGTGCTGATACAAAGAGAGAAAATTAGAAGTGTTAAACATTTGTGCCTGCATAATATTAATGCTAATACTACCATAACTGACATCATTTGACATGTGTTTGATTATTTTTTATCATATCTAAAGCTGTATAACAGAATAATGGTGGAAATACTAACCAAATATTCTGGCCAAGGTTTTTCTTAAATGTTTTCTATTATGATTAAATTTTTAGGACGTTGTATTACATAGGAGTCATATCAAATCAATGGCAAAAAGTAGATTAAATCATTAATGATATTAGGATAAATAAGTATCAATCTGGAAAATAATTGAATTCAACAAGATGAATTTCACATGCATTAGTAAATATACATGCGTGTGTGTAGATTTGTATTCGGCATCATTTTCTCTGTAGAGGATAATTAGATATTTGGCAGATAGAGTGACAGAGATTGTTCGCTATTTACCATTTGTGCTATTTAATTTCTATAACTCATGATTAATTTACAAATCAAAACATAATATGAATTTAAGTTACAGACAAGTAAAATATATGGGGAGGCAATCAAGATATTCAGAGGCATAAAATCCCTTTAATTTTTTATGTGTAAACATAAATAATAATAGCTAACTTACAGACATTATTATAATTAAATGAGATTCTACATGTAAAATATATATACATACATGAAATATAGTAAGTACTCAAAATCAATAACAATTGTTGCTAAAATAGTACATTATCTTTCCTAATAAATATGATAAATTTCCTCTCTCCTTATGAGAAGGAAGTTGAGGTTAAGCTAGTTTTCCAGACTCAACAAGATATGTAGCACACATGGTTCAGAAAGATGGAAATTAATCATGAATTTGAAGAAATAAAATCCTATCATAACAGTTTCAGTGGTAGAAATGTGAACGCGATGGAAAAATTAACCCTTTCTATATTCATGAAAAGAATAAACTAAAAATAAGTGAGCCTTACATATTTTCCATGTTCAATGAGATAATGCATAGATGGAAGAAAAATATTCATTTGTGCCAAATAATTTCTCACCAAACAGAATTATGAAATACAAATATCAGGCAAGTGACAATTTTTGTTCTATTTTTATGCTCTCACAAATGTTAAAGTCTAATTTTTGTCCTTAATTACTAAGTCTTTCAGATATTACACATCTTGAAAAATATTAGCAAAAACCACAAGCCCTTAGAGACTGCTACGTTTTTGTAGCTAAAAGCTGTTTTGTTTTTTTTTTTCTCAATATGTGGTTATAGTGTGAAATGTAACTGTGAAAATGACATTGTGGGCTGCTATATTTATCCTTTCAAAGGCTTGGGCAGCACATCAAGGTTACTCAGTTTATAATTATTTTTATTACTTGATGCTGCAGGCACAACTTGAGGGGAAACTAGCAGTTGGTAGCAGTTGGTTTCTGAGTTTTACATCATTGCCCATAATAGGAACTCAGCACTTGAATTTAATTGACAAATTGATTGACTACTCAGGGAGATACTATAATTGAGTATGCTGGCAAAACTTCATTGATACCTCGGTGCTAAATAGAGTTTAATTTCATTAGTAATTTAGTCTTAAACCTAACAATAATGTAAAGTAGAATAAAACATCTTTTCTAAATATTTCTGAAGTAGTATGTTTGCATTAAATAATTAAAAATATATTGATAATCAAAGGGAAGACAGTTATTTTACATAATATTTTTTAAATATGAAAGTCATAGCAATTATAACAGTCTTTTAAAAGTTTTTTGGTGTTATAATAACTAAGTAGTAATTGGGAGGTGGGAAAACATAATGCAAAATAAAATAGGACTTTTTAAAAGACTCATTTTCTATTAATAATTATAGTTGCAATATTTACTGCTAATTCACTATGCTAAGACAATGACTTCACCTCATTAAGCTTCAATGCCCATACTTACAAAATCAGAAGAATATCTAACTTATTGAGTTATTTCTGTGGAACATCAATACACGTCAAAGATTTTTGTAAACTATAATACATTATGCAAATTTGATTAACATTCTTGTGTTTTCAAAGAAAACATAACAGTCAAGAAAGCCTAGACTTTCATATGGTAACAAACAATTGCCAAATCTCAGTGGCATAAAATAACAAACACTTATTTTTTAATCATATTCTTTGCAAGAGGGGTCTGTTGATTATAATCACATGGAGCCCCAGATTGATGGAACAGCTGTAATATCCAGTGTTTCCATTTGCTGTACAATTAGAAAATATCTTGTGTTGACTATTAAATGATATAGACCATAACTTACACAGGTTCACTTCCACCGTGAGCATTTAATAGCTAGTATTAGGAAATCTGATAACCAAAAATAACCCATAAATTGTAACAGTGCCATGTGCCTGGGAGAGGGGAAACAAAAAATAATTCTCAAAAGCTATAATGGTTATCACAGAAAATAAATAAAAAATTGGAGTAAAATAAACATTATGAATCCATCTCACATTCATGAGATTAACAAAATTTAAAAATCTGACATTTCTAAACATTAGCAAGAATGTGGAGCAAAGGGTATTTTTATATATCAGTGGTGGAGTATAGATTGATTCATGCCCTGGAGAAAATTTAGATAAACCCAAGAAAGTTAAAAATGTACAAACCCTAAATCATAATTCTTCAACTAATTCTTCTCCTAAGGAAGAAAAAATAAAAAAGATGAAGAAGATTGTCCAAGAACATAAGTAGTTATTGAAACTTGGATGTAAGAGTGAAATATTGGAAATAATCTACATGTCCACAAGTTAGTTAAACAGAGAATGGATAAATAATAATCATGGTTTACATACAAATGTGCACACACACACACACACATACACGCATACACACACACAAATGAAATGAGTAAACTAGAATTATATTCAGCAACATAAATAAATCCCACAAATTACAAATATAAATTTTAAAAAGCAAATTATAGAATGATAGGCATAATATGGTTTACATAGCAATCTTGAAAAACAAAACATAATTATTTATAATTTATAATAGACATAATAGATACCAAACATATATGCATATATTTATTATATCACATTTATTGGTTAGTTGTTTGCTTATTTAAATATTTAAGTATTAATAATATAATGTATTACTTTCTATTTATTGTCATTTATGGTTATTATCTATTACATTTATTTTTAGGTATACTTAAATTTATTATATATAGTGTTGATTGTTTAGATGTCTTTCTATAGAAAAAATGGGGAATGGGAGATAATCCCGCTAACTGTAAAATACAATTGAAATCATTAGTCATGTAGAAAGTGGCCAAAGATTAGCCTTAATTAGGTGATCATTGTATTTAAACTAATAAATTATGTGTTCTCACATAGGAAAAGTAAAAACAAAATTTTTAAAAATGTTGACTATTTTTCCCAACATTGAATATTTATTTTAAGAAAGTGGAGAACTCTTTTATGTAGTGAGGAATAATAAAAACAACTCTTCTACCTACTCCACCCAAAATAACAATAATCTTAATATAAGACAAATGTATGGCTTCATAAATTCATAGAATAAAAATTTCAGCCATTTTTGAGACACCATCAGGGCTTATCTTACAATTTTTCACTCACCCTTGATTCAGTGATATGCTACTAACTCCAGTGGTTTCTGAAAATGGCTGATTAATCAGGAATTTTGTGTGTCAGTAGTTAAAATAATTTTACTCAGTCAAGGTGGAGATACCAACTCTATGAAAATAATACAAATCGGGCTTTAAAAAAAATTAAATGTATTTTTTATTTCTGAGAGCCAGTTTGGTTTCCCTGTTCAGACTCAAGTTACATATTACCTCTAATATTCTTTGTATGGTTTTAAAAATCCATATCAATAAATGGATTTCTTTCCAAATTTAAATACATTTTGTCTATCAGAAGTTACTTCAAATAATCTTAGATTAATAAAATATATGTTAAGGCCTTATAATAGAACACTAATATTCTTTTCTAAATTTATTGTTTAATAATGGTTTAATAACCACCTCTACATTATATAATACACAGGAGGTTAAATGCTAAACATAATGTACCTTAATTAAACATTTTTATAACATGCCTTGAGCTCTTTGGGAATTAATTTCTATTTTTAGCATGTGTTACTTTTGAACATTTTATATTTATGCACATTTTTACAAATATATTGTGTTCAGAAAGGATTTCTATGACTTTTGAATCAATTAATTTCATACATTTTAATGGACAACATAGAAATCAATTGACATATTTATAAGAAGAAAAAGTAAAATAGCCTATGTACATGATGGAAGTTTTCAATAATATTCTAAGCAAATGGACTTTGGAAAGATATAAAGAAATTAGAGAATTAATGAAAAAGTAAGCAGACCAGGCACAAAATAGATAATGCTCAAATTATAAAAATTTAATAGGGATTTTATAAAATTTATTTTGAAAAATACATTAAAGCATTATCACAAGTCTCATGATTTTCCATAGTTGCCATGATAATATGAAGGTGAGATGATGGATAAAGAGAAATCAGCCCAGAAGAGTTCCTAGGAAGAATTTTAGCCCTCATTTCTATCCTTTTCAACTTTGCTCAAAATGAAAGATCCTTTGATAAGTTTGCTTAAAATAATGATTAAATTTATTTATTAGATATGCAATGAATCAAATACAGTATCATAAAATTGTCAAAATGGAAAATGTAACTATCACACTTGAATCCCATCATACACACATCTAAATGACTCAAAATAAAATTAACAAAACAAAATTATAAATTTACTAAGATGCAACTTAACTACTACATGAAAGATAACTTTGAAGGGATTTTGGATGGCTATAGATTAAAAATAGATCATATTGCCTTTTGATTGTCAATAAAGCTAAAAATGGAATGTTGGTTGTGCTGTGAATACTACAAAGATATAAATCTGCAATGTAGCCTCATGCAAATTATGACTGTTATTCAGCATATTCAGATAATACTAACCAACTAATGTTTAGCTACGTATGCAAATGAAAAAGCAAACTTTAACATGGCAACATCTCTGGAATAGCCTGCACTATAAGATGCAGCTCCTGAAAAATCCTTAAATTGGCATTGGGACTCATTTTTGTTTCTGAGTATGAGAGTTGTGCTAACTCTAATTTTTTCCTTTCTTTGTGTGCATTCTCAACATGATACCACTTAGCTTTAAGGAAGCTGTTTAGGTTTGAGACTCTTTGTGCACAAAGCAAGAAAATCTAAATGACTAAAATCCATTCCCCAGCCAGCTGGGTTCTAGTACTTCATATATTCCAGGTTTATTTTCAATATTTTTGTTTATGCAGACCAGGCATTTTACTAAAAACTTTAAGAAGTTCATTAGTCATCTTTTTGCCAGTAAATTACAAAGAGTGTTTGCAAAATGATCTGGTCCACTCACCATTGCCTCAAGCAACCCTCGAGAGAAAGAGGATAAGTTCCAGATCTGCTCCTCTATCTTGACTACATTTGATACATAAAAGCCTGTATGATATCCCAGATGCCAGTTTTAAAAAGTCATCATGAACTTTGAGCAAAGCAAAAAAAAAAAGTGATGAAGAAAAGAGGATGAACAATTGTGTCAGAAGACGAATGTCTAGAAAACAGACTAGGTAATATCTTTTTTATTATAGAAGAGAATTTAAGTTTAGGTTGAAGGGTGCAAAGGTCAGAGTTAGAATGCATGAATAAGATTTCCAAGAAGGCACACTTTGGCACAATTGCAAGTCCGTAACAATCAAGTAGGCTGCCTTGAAGAAAATAATGAAGGAAAGAAAGCTCTCTATCAGTCTTTCCAAACTCACTCTTTAGTCCAGCTGAACTGGCTCAGATACTTACTGATATTGTTAGGCTTCAGGTCACTACCTGATTTGTAGGTGAGAATCATTAGTATCACAGGGAATATATATGGAATTTTTTTCTTCTGTTTCCTTTTAATACATGACAGAAATTTTTAAATGAGCCATCGCATTTTGCTACATAGAAGAAAGCTTGGCCATCATCATCCTCCTTTTTTACTGGCATACTTAAGCATTCTCATGTTTTTATCTTCTGTTCTCTCATGATATACCAGTGTTTGGGTGTGGATTACTTGGGGGGAAACACAAATACCCACCAAACCTCATCCCCCCACTACAAATACATGCAAATGCTCACTCATTCTCTCTCCCTCTCCCTCTCTCTCCCTCTCCCTCTCTCTCTCTCTCTCTCTCTCTCTTACACACACACACACACACACACACTCAAGTGTGTTTGGAAAATATTTTTCAAATTTATTCAGTAGGGAATTGTGTCTCTTGATTTGAAACAAATGCCTAGTGAAGAGAAAAATACTCAGCTTCCCTTTGCCATTTTACCAAGGGGGTTGTAGCTACTTCTGTAGCTACAGGTCTTTTGGAGAGTATCGATTCTGGTCTAGCACAGGATCAAAACTGTGCAACTGAGTCATCTCATGTTGAGATAGCTATACTTTCCTTCCAGAAATCACTACTCCACACACACATTCAGAAGAAAGAAGGAAAAGCACAAATTTCATTATTAGTAAAAGTAGGAGACACCTGCAATTCTGAGCTATGATAACATAAAATTCAAAAGCAAAATAAGAAACAAAAAATGACTTATCAGATAAACCAGAAAAAGTAAGCTGATTTCCCTATCAAATCCACAAAAGAATCAGGAATTAGAGGCACATGTGGAAGAATGATGGATTCAAACAACCAATGTCTAAAAATGAGGACTTGATTGACAGTCAAAATGAGGAGCCTGACTGATCTCTAGATCCCAGAACTAAACCTTTCCACCAAAATTGGCAGGGATGTTCCATGGATATATTGAGCCAGAGATTGAAGATACAGAGACTCGAAGCATAGCACGAAGCCTAAATGAGGGACCAAACTAGCCCAGGGAATCCAAATAACTTAAGACAGGACTTTTGCACTAACAGTGGCACTTGGGACCCAATTGTTTGAAAAGCTTTCAAAACTCAAAGTGACACTGCTTACAAATTTAAAGTTGCTCCTAAAAAAATGATACAATATCATGACAGCATGAGAGTAAGGTTGTTCATCATGCATGTTAGCTGCAATTATTCTCTCTAGGAGTAAGGGAAATACAGATACACTTTCTCTCTCAGGTCAGGAACCACCGGCACATGCACAGAACACCTCAGAACAATGATGGAATCTTGGCTGTGGTTTCTTATATCTGACTGTTCACAAAGGCACACTCTAAACCCATGACCAGTGCCGATGGCATAGACCCTTTCCAATCTCAGCAAGATCAGCTGCAAATCACTAATATTACTATTACCAATAAACAATGTTGAGAAGTTGGTACAAAGTGTCCAGAAACTTGCCTTCGACCCATGACTTTAAAGCCACACTTATATTCAGTATGTTTAATGCCTTGACCAGGAGTTATAGTCACCTATGTGTATGTTATTACACTAATACAGCTCAGGCCAATTTCAGATGTGCTGCACTTAGTGCTCACAGTACAACTCCCAACTATCACAACTCTAGAGTTCTGACAACCAGTTAACATATCCTTAGCAAGAAGTTAGGGAATCCTTCTCTGACATTACTGAATTATGTGAATGCACTGACATTTTGAATCCTCAAATGAAGAAAGCTCACTAGGCACTTAGTCATAATACAGTGAAGTTCACAATGAACACGGATGGTCCAAACAACACTTAACAACTCACTTTTTAAAAAGCATGTTAGCAACATAATTACAAAACACCTCCAGGGTGAAAGATGAAAGGAATTCAGAATCTTATACCCAGTGGCAGAGAAATATATTGTACCTATGATATAGAGTGCTAAAAAAGAAGAAAAAAATCTGAGAACATTGAAATTGGGGATAGTAAATATTTGACACATAAAATTAATAGCTATAGATAAATAAAAGTAGGACATAAAGTTAAAGAAATATTTCATAATTAGAACAGAAAAGCAAAGAGAAAGACAATGAGTAAAAAGGATAGCAATTAAAGAAACAATCCAAGTAGTTCAATATCCAGCCAAGATAAGTTCTTTGGAACCAAGTGGGAGGCATGTAGCCAAAAACTTTTTCAAAGATATAAATAGAGAAAATTTATCATAAATAAATGATATAAGTATCCAGTTGAAAATATCACACTTATTTCTCAGTTCAGTTAATGAAATAGATTCATATGAGTATCCATCAGTATAAAATTTCAGAAAACTAACGGGTAAGTATGAAGACTCCTTATAAAAAGCAACAAACCAAAATTGGGTCACACTGAAGCAGGTTTTGAAATATAAATTGTATTAATTTTCTGAACATTAATATTGAAATCTAGAATTCTATGATGTAGTCCCTTAATGTTATGAGTAAAATATATTAAATGTAAAATTTTGTTTTTTTTTTTTTTTTGAGACAGAGTCTCACTTTGTTGCCCAGGCTAGAGTGAGTGCCGTGGCATCAGCCTAGCTCACAGCAACCTCAAACTCCTGGGCTCAAGCGATCCTCTTGCCTCAGCCTCCCGAGTGGCTGGGACTACAGGCATGCACTACCATGCCCGGCTAATTTTTTTTTTCTATATGTATTAGTTGGCCAATTAATTTCTTTCTATTTATAGTAGAGACGGGGTCTCGCTCAGGCTGGTTTTGAACTCCTGACCTTGAGCAATCCGCCCACCTCGGCC